>PVIH01003767.1:0-153610 GCA_004025045.1 Sigmodon hispidus
ACACACGCACGCACGCACGCATGCACGCACGCTCAGGTACAGGTATATGTAATCCTTGCTTCTTGGAACTATCAGAGAAAACAAATAGTTAAATAAATTATCAACACTAACTAGGTATAAATGTGCCAAATGCTGAGAAGTACCAGGTGCTATAGTGGCATATAAGTGGGGGTTCCTGCCTTATTCTGGGTGGTTAGGGAATGCTAACTTTCCGTGAGAAAAATGGGATTTTAGCTGACATTTCCTGTGACAGCTAAGAAGAAGGGTGTGAATGGTAAGGAAAGAACATTCTAGGAATGCTGTTCATTTTGACAGCAGTGTTGTGAAAGCGCAGAAAGAGAGAAGAAAATGGGTGTGATGAAAGCCTGGAGAGGTGCGTGGGGCCAACCATCACCTTCAAATATAGCAGTATTAAGGGGCAAACTGGCCGGAAGAAATAACTATGTTGTCAGAGTCAGGAAGTGTTTCTTTTTAATCCTTGACAATTTCATACATGCATGTAGTGTGTTTTGACCAAATCTGCCCTCACTTTCTCCCCTCCATCACCTTCCCTACTCTTTCCTCCAAATTCACATGTTCTTTTTTAAATTCACGGGGTCCTCTTAGTGCTGCTAGTACAGGAGCCTGGGTAGCTTCTCAGAAACCACATCCTCATCCCTGAAGAAAACTGACTCCCTCTTTACCAGCAGCTACCAATTCCCAACAGCTCCTCCATAAGAGGTAGGATTTTTCGAGCATCTACAGGAAGAAGAATTTTAAAGAGGGTCCAACCCAGTAGCTTTCAGTGATGTCTACCCTCCTGCAGGGTTCTTTCTGGGACTTTATGTAATTTTTTCTTTTGCATTTTAATGGTTATAATGTGTTTGCATTGTGCATGGAGGTCAGAAATGTCACAAAGCAAGCCATGCAGGACATCCTTGCCTACAGAGAAAAATTGGAAACATGTTGCCAGTCATTCATGTAAGTGAAAACCTTGCCCTGAATCCAGGACTTACACAGTGTTAACATGTAGCAATTCTAGGAATCTAACTGCACCATAAGGAAGAGAAAAATCATCCTATATTTAACTCAGAACTTTTGGCAAAAAGCAGTCAACATTTTAAATCACACTTTTGTAATTTTTGAAAACACCTGCAAAAGACAGAGGCTCTGTGGCTGTGACATTCAGATTCTATGTGTGACGGTGGCAAATATATGTCATTAGATCAAAGTAGCATTGTTATTATAAATTGTATTCATGTACCCTTAAAGTGTATTATTTGTGGATCTCTAGGCAGTGATGTGGAGAGGCTAGAGTGTTGCAGGTGCAGAGGCTAGTGATCTTATCTTGGGTTGGCTTTAGTACCTTGAATAACCATTCCTCATCCATCTTTGTGTCAGAACTAACATCATGTGGCAACAGGTTAAATACTCTTTGGAATCTAGCAACAGGCCATTAGCTTCCACCAACCCCAAAGCCCAGACATTATCAGATATCATCTATGTGACCTATAGAAAAATGCCTCCTATTTTGCTGTTGTTGCCTCTCTGCTGTGCCCACCAATGTATTTTAAACTTGCTTGATTTAGGACTTTCTTTGTTCTTTAAAACTAAGAAACTGCTTCCACTTTGGAACCTGGAATTTGAGGTAACTAAGTCTGTGCTCCTGGGCCACAATCACTCAAATTTGGTTCCAATATAAGCTATCTCCCATTCCTCTTAAGGTGAGAGTTGTTTTCTTCTGCCAATAGCAGGTAGTTAGGAATTTCATGCTAAGAACAACGCAGTTAATGCATTATTTGCACTGGTGATTGAATCCAGAGTGAAAGACAAGTCTTGTCCATCCTCAGCTTCCAGAACAGCTGCGATGAAAGCCCAGCAGGCTGGCATGACATTACGTAACATCTATTTTTAAAGTGGACCGTGGTTCCTCCAGCCTGTGACGCATTGGCACAGTCCACCTGCTGGCACCTGCAGCTTTACCAAGACACAAGCTCGGGTGGCTTTTCTCCGCTGTGCCGGTCTAGGTCCCCAGAAGTAACGTCCTCAGACATCACACCCTACTGATCCACCCTGAGGAAGGGTCCTGGGTGACAGAGGGAAACCGCAGTGACCGGGCGGGGCACCCCGAGAAGGAGGGCAACACTCTTAGGGGGCGGGGCGGGTCAGTGACGCACTTCCGGTCGCGCCGCGGACCGTGCTGCGCAGGTGAGTGCCTACTCGCTGCGGTGAGCGGTGTCCTGGCGGTCTTCACGCAGGCTCTCCCGCAGCCAGTCTCGCGACCCACCAGGTCTCGGTGCCCACAGTGGCGGCCACATACCAGGCCCAGAGCGCTTAGCAGGTGACGGGTCGGAGAAGCTGTGTCACTGCAGCCAGAGGGTGACTGCGTTGCGGGTGTGAAGAGGCTCGAGGTGACATCGCCAAGACTTTAGACGCGTTGCGGCCCTGCAGGCGCTTCAGGTGTGTACAGCATATCCAAGGGGTCCAGACTGGGTGAGTGAGGGGCCCAGGGCACTGCAGGAAAAGCAGGGTCCCTTCCCAGCTGCTGGTAACAGAAGGCTTGAGGCCTGACCTGCTGCATCGACGACAGGCCCCAGAGGTGCGACACACGCTCACATGATGACGACATCGCTAATTCTAGACAGAATACTTTCAGAATTGCTATTTTATACCCCGTAGAAGACAGTATAGCATTTGGGTGGATGCAGGTCTCTTTGGTTATATAGCCTTACCAATATTTCCAAGGGTGTATGTGTGTTCAGTTAAGAAAGAATTTGGGTCCTTACTGCTGCATCATCAGTACATTAGTTCTTTACCAGACTCCCAGACTTTCCCACCCTTAGAAGTAACAACTCTTTTGAATTCTATGTTAATCAGCCTATTTCTAAAATTGCATGAATATGTGAACAGTTTATCCTTTTTTGTTTGTTTGTTTGTTTTTTGAACATCTTAGTGTATTAACCTGACACTTGGTTAATTTCTAAATTCATTAGTGTATTACCTGCTGGGTAATAGTCAGTTATAAAAATACAGAAACTTATATTTTCAATGGACAGGCAGGTTGTTTTCAGGCTTGTTATGTATAAAAAATAGTGTTCAAGGTGAATATTTTGTGCATATCTTCTATATATGAGAATATCAACAGGTATACATTTTATCAAGTATTTTTTTAATTCTTTGAGAATTTCATACACGTATGCAATGCATTTTGATTAATTTTACTCCTCTACTCTTACCATCTCATGGAAACCCCCATAGCATACATTTTTAAAATTATGTGTCAGTATTGATTTTTTTCAAACACCTTCGACATCGAGATTGATCATGTATTGAGTTGACTTATTATCTTCAAATTGAATTATATGGTTTTCATTGTAGTTTTCTTTTTAAATAACAAAGGATATCAAGAAAAGGTAGACATTAATACCATGCACAAAAACCAAAACCAAAACTCTAAAAAGAAATCTGCCGAGAATAAGGTAATAGATCAGGTCATTTAAACATACATTAATAAAACCAGAGCTTATTAGGAGGGAAAGCATGAACAGCACCAATATATTACAATTATTACATCAGAGACAGATCAGAGTTGCTGAGCTTAAAAATAGAAATTAAAATGTAGAACATAAACCTCTGAGCCATCTTGGTCAAAGGGTAATGCTGAGCCAGAGGAAAATTTATGGCTGGATGGTTTTTAATTGCCAAGGAAGAAATAATGAAAATAACTGAAAAATTCCTGCAACTTGAGGAAGGTAGAAGAAATTAAAGATCCTTATGTAGTCTAGATTTTTATCTAGAACATGGGATAAAGTTTTTTTGTTTGTTTGTGGGAATTTAACTATGAATATGGTCACCTGGACAGAGTGAAGGACAAAGAACAAAACAAAATAAACAAAAAAGACAAACAATAGATAAATTAAATGTAACTGTTCAGTTGAGCAAAGAATGATTGACAGTTGGGAATACTGTGATGCCACAACAGCTTATGAGACTGGGACTGCCATGGAATGGATGTTTGCGACAGGAAAAGGGATGCGCCTTATGAAAAGCTAGCTCAGTTGCTTTGTACCTAGTGCTTGCCTTACTTAAATATAGTTTGACCAGCCTGGACACTGTGATTGGCTGAGACTCAATTCCTAAGTTAGGTTTTGAATTTGTTTATATACCGAGTTGGGTTTCAATTCTGTAAGGACTCAGATGTGGGTGGGGAGGCTATCCTAGGCCAATTTAGTTTATTAGTTAATAAGCCAATACCAGGGTTTGTTATCAGGTTTGGCCCTCAACAGGTTCTGTCTTTCAGGTTCCCTAAGGAGCCTTGGAATCTCAAGGATGCCCTTCTAGGGCTAATAGGAAAAGCACTTACCCATCAAATTCTGTTCCCTGTGGTCAAGGGTGACCTCACTGTTGTTTACTTGCCTGCAGTTCAGGGCCCAGCAGGCATCTCACACGCAGTATAGGAGAAGCCTTAGGGAAGGAATGGGGTATATAAAGTAAAGCTCTTTGTGCAGGTTGGTTACAGCTTTGTGAAGCTGGTTTCTGCCTAGGAGAACTGCAGAAATCCTCTAGTTGGCATGTTTGTGATCCAGAAGTGGACAGCTCAGATTGGGAACTGAGAGGCAGCCTGCTGAGACATGCCAGCACACAGAAGCCTCAGCCCAGGCTGTCCTCAGACTCTGAGCCTCCTGCCACTAGCTCCCTCTAGTGCTGGGATTATGGGGCTGGACCATCGCTCCTGGCACACATCAGGATTCTTGAGAATGAGAACACTGATGGAAGGCAGAGGAGCAGCTGTCCCCTTTCTCTGCTGTCTTCCTGCAGTTTGACTCCCAGACCCCATGTGGACACTGTACCTACCTGGCCTTTTCTTACATGTGATTGCAAATAATGCCTGGTTACAGAAAGAGAAGTGTTTAGACTTGATCTTATCTCTTGAGCTGAATTGTCAGTTCCTGGCATGTTGTACTTTAGGCTCTGCCTAAGTTTTGTAAACACTCTTTTATATGATGCTTGTAAGATTAGCCAAACCAGAGGCTTCTTGACAGCCAACGTCAGAACATCAGTGTCCTGGGAAGAATACTGGGCACTTGAGCCAGAGAGAGGATCACTCTCTTTTCTGGCAGTTCCTGTTCCTGTCTGGATACCAGCTGCCTATACCTCAGGTCTTATCTGTGCTCCTGATTGGGGTGTCTTGCCTCACATCCCACACAACCCTTCATTTCTCCTCAGCTCCAGCCTTTCCTTGAGAGGAAGACCAGCTGATGGCAGCCATGATCCCGTCAGTTTGGCCCCAGGTGAGCTGTGGGTCCCTCATCCCTTCCTCTGGGCAGTTCAGATTGAGAACCAAGAAGAAAGCTGGTGAAACTTGGAATAAAAACTGCTTCTGCCTTCCAAACTGGATCCTGTGGGGAAGGTGGCCAGGCAAGTGGCAGAGATGGGGGCTGTGCCCAGTGAAGGTAGCAGGAAAGTGAAACTGGCGGATGGAGCCACACAAGGGTCTCTGTGCCACTGCACGAGCATCCTGGTAGAGGGCTTTGGAGAATGTGGCCATGGAAACCACCCATGTGGTGCTCTATGCATGAATATGAATAGAGGTTTGGGGTAATTAGTAGCTGGGGTGAAGAAAGAAAAAGAGTTTCAGATGAATGGGAAGGATAGCTCTGTGTCTGGTGAGGAGGGAGGGATAGGGAAGGGGGTGGAAAGTGGTAATGGGGAAGGAAAAGACAGGAAACCTGAGGGCCCTTGGCTGGGGGTCTATGTGGGGAGTCAGGTGGGAAATGAGATAGAAGCCCAGGCTGCCCTTGATGGGGTTGGGGACATCTGCTTTATCATGAGGATGAGGGCAGTGAGTGGACCTGGGGGATTGAGGAAATAAGCCACAGAGGAGCCAGGACCTCATAGGGATGCAGTGAACACTGCAGATAACCTCCAACAGCCTGCCCTGCCAGTGAGAGCATAGCTTGTCTAAGAGCGGAATTGCTAGAGTGAAATTTGCTTATGAGAATTCTTTTTCTTTCAGCCCAGTGTGAAAATGGCATGCGGTTTCTCTGCTGTAAGAGAAGGCGGATAATCCATAGTTTACTTTCCTGGTGTTTTTTCCCTCCACTTTCCTTTGTTACTAATTTTTTTCTCTTCACAAGCCCCCTCCCCAAGCCCTTATTTTGCCCTCTGCCCCTCACTTAGGGACTGAGCCATGGAATTGGCCCTTTGCCCTCTGCCCCTCACTTAGGGCCTGAGCCATGGAGTTGGCCCTAGGGCAGCAAGAACCTGTTGTTTCAGAAGTTGGTGACCTTTGAGGACGTGGCTGTGTACTTCACCCAGACGGAATGGGATAGTCTGTCCCCTGAACAGAGGGCGCTGTACAGGGATGTAATGCTGGAGAATTACAGGAACTTGGTCTCCATGGGTAAGGCCTCTCGCCCTTGTGACTCAAACTCTGCCATTTTGGGGTTCCTGGCTCTTTTCTTCCAAGTAGGTGGTAGGTGGGGATCTGGTAGTCCTTTATGAGTGGGCCTTTTCTAATCTCCTTATGTATAGACTGCTGAAAGAGCAAAGCTCAAGCTGTTATAGGACTTTGCTGAGAAGCTGTATATTGGACATGGTGTAAAAAACAGAAACTGCGGTTCTACGGGGCGTCTTCAGATGGCCCCCTTGCCTTACCGACCTTGAGACTTTAAAGAACTTCAGTGGACTCTGGATATTTCACCAAGATGAAGAAGTGATGTCTTTTGAGTGGACTCTCCCAGCTTTCTCTGCATGTGGACCCTGGCTTACCCCTACCCTCCTCCTTTCTACATCATCTTACCTTCCTCCCTATTGCCAAAGGGTCTCAGGAGAAGTTGGGGATATACCAGTAGGAGATTTTTCAAGTCTCTTCTGTTTCTTTTTCCCAAATCAGGACTCCCACTTCTCAAACCTGCTGTGATCTCACAGCTAGAGGAAGGAAAGGATCTGGGAAACCTGTCTCAGCTGGCCACGGGAACAGACTCCCAGGGCCTCTGGACTGGTAAGCGAGGCACAGATTGCTCAACAGGAATGTGGGCCACATTTATGTATTATGGCAATGCATTTTTTCCCAGCTGCCATATTCTGTCTTTGACCCCATCATTTTCAAACAGGACTATGAATTTAGTGATGGGAGATGAGGATCTAGTTTTGCCACTAAGAGTGGGGAATATACCCTTAATGGCTTTGTCCACAGAGGTTTTTCCTCAGGTATCATCCCATTTGTGTTTGTAAAGAAACTGTTCTATTTACATGACTGAGCAGGTAGGTTATTTGAGGTCTCTACTGTCTAGTGACCTCATCTTTGAAAATGTGATAATGAAAAGAGGCAGTGGTACACTTGGGCTCAGGACTAAACATGATAATATATTCAAGGGTCTAGCTTAGTTAAATTATAATTATCTATATATTTAGAATATAATAAGAAGTGCCCCCATTCCATGCTTCTTGAATGTTGATGTGTAAATGATTACTTGGGGTTCTTACAAGTACACAGACTGTCAGTTGTCTGGGGCCTAGTTAGATGTCTGCATTTATATTCATACTGTGAGGTCCTTAATCAAAGGGGTTTAGGTCTCATTCTGTAGGCAGCAATTAGTCTCATTTGTTTGGATGAGAAATGAGACATGCCCTGGGTGGGCTGAGGGAGAAGGTGGAGGGCATAAGACTCTGGTGGCATTTAAACTTTAAAACACAAAGGCTTTTTATTTTTTAACTCAACCCAGCGATTTCTGTAGAAGTCTTACTTGTTGGACCTTAGATCCTTTCTGCAAGAGAAGTTGGAAAGTATGACTTTTCTGGGTAAATCAATACTTCAAAAAATTAGATTGAAGGTGTATTAGTAAAGATGGAATAGTCATTTGCCATACTATAGGATTTGGAAGGTCACTAATAAAAGTTGGTAAATAATAAGTTATTGGTCTACATAAAATGTACAAATGTTGGCCCTACAGTGGTGGCACATACCTTTAATCCCAGCACTGAGGAGGCAGAGGCAGGCAGATCTCTGAGTTCCAGGACAGCCAGGGATATATAGAGAATCCCTGTCTTGAAAAGCCAAAATATCAAACCAAAGCAAACCAATCAAACAAAAACAGAAGAAAAAAAAAGTACAAATGTTAACATTCTGAAAAATACATAAATAATAAATAAAAATTTTCAGTAGAAACAAAGACAAACAAGTCATATTAATGAAAGAATGTTGGGAATGCAATACAGTTTAGAGCATTGCTTAGAATGGATGACGAACTGGGTTTGATCTTCACAGTGGAAAAGTTATAATAGTAAGAGATGACTTACCTATCAGAGAACCTGGTTCTACCAAATGTCAGTGAGGAAGCAAAACAGGGATATGACTTTTGGAGCTGGAGTGAATTCAGTGTGAATTGGCAGTCTTTTTGGTATGTGGTAACCTGGATACTGTTTTCCAGGGTCATAATTAGACTATATGCAAAGATCCCTTGATGCACTTGAGTATCGAGATAGTGGGAACAATCTCAATTTTCAGGATAGAGAGAATTTTGAGAAAGTTGAGGTACTTCTGCAGGTTGAAAGAGTATTTAGTTATTTTAGCTTTGTAGTCTATTTAAAAATACTGAGAAATGATCACTATTAAGTAAGGAAAAACATCTAGTTTTGAAAAAGTAAAAAAAAAAAAAAATGATTTAAAGGAAAAAGGTATGTTAAACTACCAGAAGTTACTTTTAGGCATCTGGTAATTTATCTTTTAGGTAACTGGATTTTGAAGTTTCTAGCACTACAGATGTCTTTATCAGTTTGAACTGTTGGAACAGTGTGGTGATATATTGTATATTTAATAAAAATTGTCTGGAATATCAGAGGACAGAGTCACCCACAGAGCCATCCCATGAAGGTCAGGGAGTGGTGACCTACCCTTTAATCCCATCACTCAGGAGCAGAGAGCCTCCATCTCTTGTGAGTTCAAGGCCTAACAGGACCAGGCAGTGGTGGCACACACCTTAAATCCTAGCTCTAGGAAAAGTTGATCCAGGAATTAAAATATCTGGGGAGAGAAAGAAAGAAAGATAAGGGGGAGAAGGCAGAAGTTCTCCCCTCTGCTTGACAGGCAAAACAGAGTACAGAGTACCACAGGTTGAGTGATTTATAAACAACATAATTTATGTCTTCCATGTGGCTTAACTTGGACTGCTATAACAGATACCATGGGTGTTTAGAAGAGCATAAATCTATTATTCAGTTTGGAATTGGATGTCCAAGAAGATCAAGATGAAGGCAGATTCTGTTTGACAAAGACTTGTTTCCTAATTAATAGGCAGCTATCTGTCTTCTTGCCATATCTTCATATGGTAGGAGGAGGGCTTTACTAGATCTAAAGCACAGCAGTTCTATGGTGAGAGCTCTGCCAAAGGTTCTCCCTTCTGATAATGAGCACTTCAAAGTTAGGTTTTTACAGGTGAGTGGGAGGGATGGACAGCAATAAACATTGAATCTGTAGCAACAGATACACATTTTTTTTTTTATTTTGAAAAGGCTCATATTGTTTTAAAGTCCTTTATAGAGGAACCCAGGTTCTTGTGTTATTGAGAATAATCATAATGTAATAGTAAGGCAAGGGTATATTTTGTTATGTTATTTTATTTATTCCTCTCTCATCAATACATCCTGACCACAGCCTCTCCTCCTATTCCTCCCTCCCCTCAATCTTCTCTCTCCCCAAGATCTATTTTTTCCTCCTTTTCTCTTCAGAACAGAGCAGGCATCCCAGGGATACCAACTGAACATGGCATAACAAGATACAATAAGACTAGACACAAACTCTCATATCAAGGCAACACAATAGGAGGAAAAGGGTCCCAGACACAAGCAAAAGAGTCAAAGATACCCTCACCCCCACCATTAGGAGTCCCACAAAAACCCCAAGCTAAACAAGCACAGCTTCTATGAGTCCTGCTTAGTTGATTCTGTGGGCTATGATCTCCTGGTATCCTTGACCCCTGTGACTTCTATGATCCTTCCTCCCCCTCTTCCTTGGGGTTCCACAATATGACTAGGAATTATTTCATTGACTTGGGGAGGGGGTCATGTTTGGTTCTGTCCAGGTCTCTGAGCCATTGAGCTTCTGGTTTCTGACCATCCTGTTGGGCCTCAAGTTAGATCAGGCATTGGCTGTCCACTCCCATAAGCTCTGAGACACCATTGCTCCCTCACATCTGGGTGTGAGTAGAGGGTTTTGTGGCTGGGCTGGTGTCCTGGTCCCACCACTGGGATTGTTGCCTCATTGCAGAAGTTGGAAGGGCACATTTTATATGGTTGAGAAAAAATAATAAAATAAATGGGGAAAGATTTTTTGGGGGAGAAATTAAGGGAGAAATGGAGAGACCAGTATTGTAAAAATTTTGATTATATTGAAAAAATGTTTTAGGATGGATGGAAGGAAAAGTTTGTGGATCAGTATTTTAAAAGGATTGGGAAGAGATATGATCAAGTGACCTGAGCAGAGCTCTTCTGCAGCAGAGAAAGAACTTGAAAGACCAGTTTCAGTGAAATTCTAGAGAAGAACACAGCTCTTCTCTTGCTTTCTCTGTCAAACCCAGTCTTGCAGCACATCATTATGTCTCCTGCCTTTTCCTTATTGTTTTCTGCTTTTATTAATGAAGAACTTGATCCACAGGAACAACCAAGAAGAAACTAGAATGTAGAAAAGCATGAAATGATAGGAAAAAAAAATACTGATCTGAGAGATAAGACCTAGAATTTTCTTTCACTGCTGTCACTTTTAACCTTTGTATTATTGATATTACCTTCTGTAGTGGCCCTACCTTAGGAGAGTGTGGTGGGGGAGCTGTTTTCATTGACATGGTCTTGTGTAGCTCTACTTTTCCAGAAGTTTTTTGACAGTGCTACATGTTTTGTTTATTTTTCGCATTCTTCATTACACAATTATAATCTCTCTTGTTTACTATTTCTTTTAAAAAATTTTTATTTTAAAGTATATCCTTGGCATTTTTTCATAGTCTGCATATCTGGATCTATTTCTTTCTTTTACCAATGATGGTTACACCTTCTTGATGAACCTCAGGTTATTTGACCTGGTCTATTGAATTTCAAAGAACTTCCTTGAGCAGGGAATGGTGATGTACATATGTAATTCTATAACTTGTGATGTAGCTACAGGAGAATCAATAGTTCAAAGCCAGCCTGACAACATATTGAGATCTTATATACAATAAATAGCTTTCTGACTGTTTTATTCCAGCACAGTTCTATATGACATCTTTTAATTTTCTACTTCTTTTGATAGAATGTACTGCTATCCAGAGTGGCAATAATTTGACAAAAGAAGTGTACAAAGAAAAGAATATATTGTTTGAACTTCAGAAGGACTTATCCCAAGAAACAAACTTTTCAAAACCTATTGTAGAGCAACGCCAGGAAATTCGGTTAACAGGAAGTGTGAAGGAGAATGTCAATGCCATGGATGGAAGAATTAAGACAAGCTCCATAGAAGGGTATTTACTTAGTCAGACTCCAAATGTGTCCCAGAATCATACCAACTATGGTAGAGAACAATATTCTGATACCGAAGTTAATAAGAGTGAAAAAATTACTACAGAAGGAAGTCCTTTGAAACACGAAGAATTAGCAGATACCTCTCAAGGTAGCTCTCAAGTTAGTCAGCCTCTAGAAAACTGTACCATGGAGAAGCCGTATCAGTGTACAGAATGTGGCAAAGCCTTCAGTGTTAAAGCAAAATTTGTTTGGCATCAAAGACTTCATAATGGAGAGAAACCTTTCAAATGTGTGGAGTGTGGAAAATGCTTTAGCTATAGTTCACACTATATCACACACCAGACAATCCACAGTGGAGAAAAGCCTTATCAGTGTAAGGTTTGTGGAAAAGCCTTCAGTGTTAATGGAAGTCTAGTTAGACATCAGAGAATACATACAGGAGAGAAGCCCTATCAGTGCCGGGAATGTGGAACTGGCTTTGGCTGTAGTTCTGCATACATTACACATCAGAGAACCCACACTGGGGAGAAACCTTACGAATGTAGTGACTGTGGGAAAGCTTTCAATGTTAATGCAAAATTAATTCAGCATCAAAGAATTCATACTGGAGAGAAACCCTATGAGTGTAATGTGTGTGGAAAAGGGTTCAGATGTAGCACCCAGCTTAGGCAGCATCAGAGTATACATACTGGAGAAAAACCACATCGGTGTAATGAATGTGGAAAAGGCTTCACTAAAAATGCAAAACTCATTCAACATCAAAGAGTTCACACAGGTGAGAAACCCTATGAGTGCAATGAATGTGGTAAGACTTTTAGTGCCAAAGGGAAGTTAATCCAGCACCAGAGAATCCACACAGGTGAGAGACCTTATGAATGTAATGAATGTGGGAAATCTTTTCGGTGTAACTCCCAGCTTCGGCAGCATCTGAGAATCCATACTGGGGAGAAGCCATATAAATGCAATGAGTGTGGAAAGGCCTTCAATGTTAATGCAAAACTAATGCAGCATCGACGAACTCACACAGGGGAGAAACCTTTTGAATGTAACGAATGTGGAAAGTGCTTTACTTCTAAAAGAAACCTACTTGATCATCAGCGAACCCATACTGGAGAAAAGCCATTTCAATGTAAGGAATGTGGGAAAGCGTTCAGTATCAATGCCAAGTTAACTAGACATCAACAAATACATACTAGGGAGAAACCTTTCAAGTGTATGGAATGTGAGAAAGCATTCAGCTCTAGTTCTGACTATATTGTGCACCAGAGAATCCATACTGGAGAGAAACCTTTTCAGTGCAGTGAGTGTGGGAAAGCCTTCCATGTCAATGCTCATTTAATTAGACACCAGAGAAGCCATACTGGGGAAAAACCTTTCCGATGTGTTGAGTGTGGCAAAGGCTTCAGCCTTAGTTCTGACTGTATTATACACCAGACTGTGCATACTTGGAAGAAGCCCTATGTGTGTAATATATGTGGGAAAACTTTCAGGTTTAGCTTCCAACTTAGTCAGCACCAAGATGTTCATAGTGAAGAAAAATCCTAATAGATGGAGAAAACAACAAACAAACAAAAATACTTCTATGATTAACAGGAAGTAGATCATGGCTCATCCATTATTATTTGGAAGAAAAACATCAGAGAGAATGAATATGGCAGGCTTCACTTGGAAACAATTTTTTTCTGTTCTATTTTTAATCAAGGCTCATCTATTATTATTTGGAAGAAAAACAGAGAATGAATATGGCAGGCTTCACTTGGAAACAATTTTTTTCTGTTCTATTTTTAATCAAGATTAGGTGTGCAGCTGGAAAGTTATATCTAAAATAAGTTAGTCTTATATCAGTTAGCAGTCAGACAATATAATGAAAGAAAACATCTTATTACTCGGCAGCATCAGGAAAAGTAAATTTTCTAGGAATAATTACTTTGTGAGACTAAAGAAAATTAAGAATTTTCCACTGAGGGAAACCAAAAGAAACAAGTAAAAGGGGTGGAGAGAAATTAATTTATTTCTGTTTAAGTTTTTGACAATAATAGTGCATTACACTTCTTTTAAAGGGGGCAAACATTTAAAATTCTTGTTTGATAGAAGTCTTTAAAAATACTGGATCAGGGGCTGGAGAGATGGTTCAGTGGTTAAGAGCACTGGCTGCTCTCCAAAAGGTCCTAGTTCAATTCCCAGCAACTACATTGTGGCTCTCAACCATCTATAATAGGATCTGATGCTCTCTTTCAGCATGCAGGTATGTATGCAGAGCACTTATACATAAAAAATAAAATTTTAAAAATAGATTCAAAGTAGAGATGAACAATAAGAAAAATTTTGGCAAATAACTCACTCAAAAATAAACCTGTGTGTTTTATTGTAAATAATTCCAAATAAGTATGAAATGTAAAACATACATACAAAAATGAAAATGCCTTTGTAAAATTTGTGATATAAAGTGTAATATCTAGTATTCAAAGTTTAACAAAAGATAATATAAAAATCAACAGTGACATTAATAGGCAGTGCTTCAAAAATCACAAGCATTTTAAAGAAGTGTTCCGCCTTAGTAGTACTCCAACCAGTGAAAATTAGTGAAGACATTTTTTGCATGTCACATTGAGTATAAGATATGCATATCCTCCCCAGTACTATGCAGCCCTCAGTAATTATAGATGCTGTATTTGCTATAGATGCCTGCCATACACGCACAAAATATATTTAATATAATAGCATGTTAGAGTTCCTATTTTGTAGTGTCTGAACTCTAAAACATGGCTATGTCCTGAAGGAATGTGTCTGCTTTGGATTTCAACTCTTTGTGGTCTTGGGTTCCATGAAAAATGTTAGAATTCTTTAGATACTCTTTGAAGTCTTTAATCTACTTTAAGAAAAAAATATAAACCACTAATAAGACCACTTAAGCTGCCAAGAAGCTGAGAAACAGCAGTTATTTCTCTGTGTTATTAACTATTAATGGTAAAGGAAATGGTTTTCTACTCAAAACACCCTTACTGCCAAATATTCAGGTTTCCACACCAGTTCAGTTATTTGCAAACATCAACCGGATGCTCTCCAATTTATATCAGATTAGACACTACTCATAAAAAACTTCCTACTGGTAAAAATGGACTCAGTCTGAGAAGACTGCCTCACCCCCATCATCAGACTCTAGTGATGAGTCCTACATTTATGATTTAGCTACAAATTGAATCCTTCTGAGTTTTTTTAATTTGCTGTAGTAACCCACAGAACCTGAAAAGACAATTTAGTTATCTCCCCCCCCCCAAAAAAAAATATTGTGAATGTCACAGGAACTGCCAGATGAAGAGGTATTTAGAACAAGGTCCACAGGGTTCCCATGTACAGGCGCTTTTGCCCCCATGGAGTTGGTGTGCCTCATCCTGCTGAGCCCTATTGTTGGGGCTTTTATGGAGATCACAGTATGTACCAGTGATTGATGAAATCCTTGACTGTTAGCAAGTTTCTCCTTCCAGAAGTCAACAGGGGTTGCTGAAAGTTCAGCTCTCTTAGCACATAGTCAGCTCCTATGACAACTAGTCCCAATCCTGGAGCTAGCTAGGAGTCTAGCACTAAGTCACTTGAGCATAAAGAAATGACTGCAAGAGACTTAAGAGTAACAGAAGATGCTCCTCATACCAATCAGAAAACCATAGGTTTTAGGAGCTCTTGTGCAAGAAACTAGAGACAGACCAAACATTTTTTAATGCCACAGGCAGAAATCCATTTACTTAGTTCACATCCTCATACATCTGGGGATTTTTGGTGATTGTCTCTAGTTTAACAGTAAGGATAAAATGGGAACCCTGCAACATGAAAGCTATTAATTCTATGAACACAAACAAACACTAGGCAATGCAGAGTATCAGTGTTTTTCTTCTATGCAGGAGTTCTTTGCAAAATACTCTCATTTAAAAGTTGTGTAGTGGCTGGTGAAATGGCTCAGCATGTGAAGGCCAAGCCTTACCCAAGTTTCAATCTCTAGAACCCAAATGGTCGAACAGAACTCACACAAGCTGTTCTCTGGCCTCTGTGCATGCATGAAAATAAATTATAAGAACTAAAATACCTATAATGGAATCAAACACTTGGATCATTTAAAGTGTGCAATTTGCCTTTACAAATAAATCTAATAAATTGAAAAATTGTTGAAATTTGTTTTCTATAATGAAGGAATATGTCTAAGTCAGGGTCTTTTTTTTTTTTTTTTTTTTTTTTTTTTGAGATTGCAATTAGCCTGAGGAAGAAGTACCTGGGTTTAAATATTAGAGAGTTTGTGGGGGAAATTAGGTTCTACTGGGATATTTGTTATTTTGGACATAAGATGATAAGAAAGTAAAGATAGCATTCAAAATACTCGTGAGAAATATAAGGCTAAGGTAAAACAGTCCAGACAATTTTAGATGGCAATGCAGATGTGGCCTTCACTGAGCTACAGTAGAATATAGCAAGCAGGTTTTGGACACGGGAGCAGGTTTCTACAGGGAAGAGTAAAGGGGGGAAAGCAGTACCTGACTTTCTGTGATCTTGCTGGGGAAGCTTAGTCCTAGTATTTCTTGCTTACACAGCACAATAAAATTTTACTTTGTGTAGGTTGGTGGTGGTGCACACCTTTGATCCCAGCACTTGGGAAGCTGAGGCAGATATCTCTTGAGAGTTCCAGGATAACCAGAGCTACACAGAAAAACCCTGTCTTGAAAAACAAACAAACAAACAAAATGTACTTTGTAAAATTATCCTAGGAAGAGCTGAAAGTCTGAGCTCAGATGCATCATCTAATATCTCAGGTGACAAACATCTCAGACCAAGTCTCTGTTCCCACAGGCTAAAAAAAAAATCCATGTTGATAAGTATAACATGGCACCATAAAAACATCTTTGTGTAGGATGAAGTGAGGGCAGACAGCATTCATAACAGGTTCCCTTGTTTGGGTGTGGATCTTTCCAAAGGAATTCATAATATACTCAGGGTCTAAGCTACTGTTTTGTTACTGTGACCATGACCAAGATAATTCATTATTCTTTAGCATTTAATTGAGAGCTTGCTTACAGTTTTGGAAGGTTAGTCCATTATGGAGAGGAATGTGGTGGCATGCAGGCAGGTATGGTGCTGGTCAAGTAACTGAGAGCATTACATCCTGATTGCAGGCAGCAGGCAGAGACACTGGGCTTGGAATGGGCTTTTGAAACCTCAAAGCCCATACCCAGTGACATATTTTCTATAGCAAGGGAACATCTAATCCTTCTCAAACAGTTCACCAGCTGTGGTCTAAGCATGCAAATATATGAGCCTATTGGGCTGTTTTTATTCAAATCAGGATGTCCAGTGTTAAAAGATTGTGTCATATGTCATTGGTAGCCTGTTTAAATAGAGAGCCATTGGGATAAGATGTCATACTGGAGAAAGACTGAGCCTGGTGCTGCAGTCTGGACTCAGCAGAACACAGCAATCATTGTGATCCACACGTGACCCCGCCTAGGGTAAAGGGGTACACAGAATACTATTGTGAAGAGTTCTGGAGTGTCATGTGAATTTCTGTTCTGCCAGCAACTGGAGAAACCTGGGAGTCCCTGTGCCTTGCTGCACTGGCTTCCTACCTGTGTGGGAGAGTGGTCCTCTGAGCAGACACAGTGGAGGTACTTTTGGTACAAGGCTACTTCTCTGCCGCAATTCAGAGCCACCAAGGGAAGCAGTACTCTTCCCTAGTTTCCTCTGCCCCAAGTAAATTATTTTGCCTGTTCATCTGAAGGGGAAGGTTCTGGACAGTAGGGAAATTATAACATAATACCCCTCCAAGTTTCCAGCACATTCAAATGCATATAGGGCAGGGCTTCTTAGAGCCTACAGAAGGATCACACTTGAACATCTCCATGGGTAGGTTTAGGGACAAGATACACATGTCTAACAGGGAGGATATGTCTCCCATACACTTCCTGTGTCTCCTACAGTCACCTATCTGCACTACACACAGTCTGTTCTCATATACCAGCACAAACAACCATAACACCCTCCCAGATGCCCACACAGATGGAGTACTTGCCCAGTACATGCTTGCATACATGCTCACAGGCTGTGGGGACAGAGGGGATACCTCCAATAGAGGTAGTTCTTCCTTCCCCGAAGGGGCTCTACTTCTCAGTAGCCTTCTGCTCAACATCCTTTCTTTCATCTCTTCTGTAAACTCAAGATCTGGGTGAGCATAGGTTAGTAGGAGCAGAATCTCAGATTGTATAAGTGATATTGCCCCTAGAGAAACATAAAACTGTAGCTATGAGGCAGATCTAAGGGAAGACTGCTCCTCTTACATCCACACTC
The DNA here is from genome assembly GCA_004025045.1 of Sigmodon hispidus. Lineage (NCBI taxonomy): Eukaryota > Metazoa > Chordata > Mammalia > Rodentia > Cricetidae > Sigmodon > Sigmodon hispidus. The sequence goes on from PVIH01003767.1 coordinate 17,797, forward strand.
TCCTAGATAGCCCAAATTTGGGTATACAGGGATATATCCATGTGGCCCATCACCTCACGCCTAGGAAAGTTTAGACTATGTACTGTAGGCTGCATACCTGCCTAATAGAGCCCAGGTAAGGGCTTTTAAGGTCACACAAAGAATAAATGTGGTGTCCAGAGATATCCCATGAGAAATTGGGATCCTTAGAGGGGTATTGGTGCAGTCCTACTACTCAGAGTCTGCAGCTAGGCTCTGTAAGGGAGGAGAACAGTGCTTTTCTCATCTACCCTGAGTGTCTCAGCGCTCTGTGACATAGGCTTGATAGGACGCCACACACACATACACACCTCCACACACACTTCATTGAAATAGACACTTTGCCTTAGGAGCTTGAAATCAAATACCAAACAGTCCCAGGTTGTACAGTACCTGGGAGGCAATGAGCAAGCACATTTGACTCATCTGTGAGAGCAATTTGCATTTGCCCCATCCATAACTGAGCATCCCCAAGAGGCAAACAACCCTTTCTGAAGAGCCCAGATAACTGAGAATGATGTTGTCTTCTGGATTCTCATGAGTTTACAGGAGCCTGCTGCTCATGCCACCCTAAGTGTGCCAGGCCTTCCCCCTTGCTCTCTCTCAGACCTCTTGCTAGTTTTCTTCCTGTGACCTTCTGCATGATGTCCTCAGATTGTTCCATTTTGAGATCTTGTTATTATTGCTGTGATGAAACACTATAACCAAAAGCAACTTGGGGGGAGGAAAGGGTTTATTCCATTTACACTTCCATGTCACAGTCTACTTCTGAGAGAGGTCAGGGAAGGTACACAAACAGAACAGGAGCAGAGGCAGGGGCTAATGCAGAGGCCATGGAGGGGTGCTTCTTACAGGCTTGTTCCTCATGGCTTGCTCAGCCTGCTTTCTTATAGCCCAGGACTACCAGGGTGGCCTCACCCACAGTGGGCTGGGGCCTCCCACATCGGTCACTAATTAAGAAAGTGCCCTACAGACCTGCCTACAGCTTGATAATATGCATGTATTTTCTCACCTGAGGTCTCTTCCTCTCAGATGACTCTAGCTTATGTCAAACTAGCCAGGATAGCTCTGTAGAATGAGCATCTGGACCACATAGAGACTAAGTGCCATTGCCCTCTTCTGTCCAGGGCAGAGCTCAGGAGAGGATGCCCAATCTGGCTCTTTGCCAGCTTGCTCCCAGACAGAGATAAAGCTGTGGAACTCTCCCTGGACAAGTCTGTATGTCACACCTAGTAGTTTCTCTACAGTTTTGAATTTCACAGCGATAAGCCTCACCCACAGTGCCTGGTCAAGATCCACTCCCCTGCTCTGCTTGACCCCAGGCTTAGGCTAGATGGGCGCTGCCCACCCCCAGAGACACAGCTATTTGCTAATCCACTTCAAGATGGAAAGCTATTTTGCTTTTGTTGATAGAGCATCCAAAAAAATGTCCCTAGTTGATCGTTGGTGCACTGCCTCCAACTGAGTGTCCTTTGGGAGGCTACAAATACTTCATAACTGTCCTCTGATAGAATCACTTAGAGTCTCCTTTGTGGGATGGATGGATAGGGTTGTGGGAGGATCTAACTGGATCATCTGTTCTCAGCACTGAGAGCCTTCCCAGGACTCCTGGTACCCTGACTTCCCTACAGTTGCTGCTCTTGCTTGATTATTTCCTGGGGCCTCTTCTACAGCATGCCCATGTAGGTGAGAGCTGGAAGGCGTGGTCTGAAGGGATCCCCAGGCACTGGAAGCCCAGGATAACTCAGGTAATTCACCAATCTCTGTCTCCACTAAGGATTTTATGGGGCTGTAGCAAAAAAAAGACTGTAAGGGAGACAATCCAAGGAAAAGTAATAATGACACCTCATGGAACTTAGAAAACAATATTTCTTCTATATATCATACTGTAATTTGAGCCCTGATTGATGGTAGCAAAGACAGGAGCTGCATCTGGTCTCACATCTGTAAGAAAATTTCCTAGAAGCACCATTATTATCCATTTTATTCTTGAGTAGGTAGACAGCCAGCAGAAGGACAAGGTTCCAAGAGCACAAACACTAATAAGTACCCACCTCTAGTGGTAAAAAGAAGGTCAAAGCAGGTGGTTGTTCTAGAAAGAAGGCTGGTGTTTGTCACCAGGAACTGCTGTAGGCATTGTCTCAAGCAGGCAGACTGTGTGGCTCTACTCTCCACATTCAAGTTCATAGGGCTGTGAAAAGATTCATCTCCAGCTTGTTCTAGATGGTCAAATCAAATTTATCCCCCAGGAGAGTCAGGGGACAGTTGGGGAAATCTATTTAGAAACTCACAAGAGCATTATTTTGCCTATATCCTACCTTGGGGCTATCTTATTTCTTTGTACATAGCTGAGTTTGGAGAAATGTCTCCAAATCATACACTATGAGACCCAGAGGGGCTGAAAGCCATGGGTCCAAGTCTTTATTTGTGGAGAGACTGAGGCCCAGAGATGAATAGGACATCCTCTTGTTACACAGCACACCAATGGCTCATGCAGGGAAGAGGTCAGATGGAACATTCTGTCCTGTAGGAAGCTCCTTAAACAGGAAGGTCAACAACTCAACCTAGCTTCAGGAAGTCCCTGAAACTGACCAGATTCTCTAGGCTCCTCCCTGCCAGAGTAAGCAATAAAAGTTGAGAGTCTCCTTCAGGCAGAAAGAAGCTGAGCTACAAAGAGGACTCTGAGACCAGACCAGCTGCCTGGAAGAAGAAACCATTTGAGTTGTCTGGAAGAGGTGTAGACCAACTGAGTCACCTGGAAGGACAACCTGTTGAGCTGTCTGCAGGCTGCACAGTGTACTCCAGTTTCCAGTTTTGTGAGTGGTCACCCATGATGGTCTGGGCTTTGGTGACATAACTGTCTTTAAGTAATTTCTGTTCTTGTAAGTCACTCCAGTAAAACTCATTGGTCCATCAAGTAGGACTTTAGTGGTGTCTATACTTTTGTCTGCTATGAGATCCCTATCTGGAATGAGTAGATGTGTGTATTGCATTTTCCTGAGAAAAGTATTATCTTACAGAAGATGGCCAAGGCTGGCTTCATTTAACTAGTGCTAGGTCATGGTCACCTGGGGTGATATATTGTATATTTAATAAAATTTGTCTGGAATATCAGAGAAAGGAAATAAATCACAGCCAATTCTCACCTAGCCAACTTCTCAGGCCGAACAGGGTAAGTGCTGTTTTCACAGGTCCTCAGCCTGACTGGTTGCTCATACAGAATGGCTGAATTTCTGCCTTCTCCTGCCTTATATTTCTTTCCTTGTCCAGCTCTTTTACTTCCTCATTTTACTCTGCTAGAGTTAGGCTTAAAGGTGTGAGCTACCACTCCCTGGCTGTTAAGCCTTTATTTACAGATATCCAAATGGATCTCTGTCTCCCAAGTGATGGGATTAAAAGCATGCCTCACTACTCCCATGGGTCACTCACTACTCCCTGACCTTCACAGCTTGGCTGTGGGTGATTCTGTCCTCTGATATTCCTGACAAATTTTATTAAATATACAATATATCTCCATAATCACCTGCTGCTGATATCTGGGATGAAGTCAAAGAGGGGAACAGGAATCCCCCAGCCCTACTTCCTTCTTCATCTACACAGATGTGCTTTTGAGGCACTAATCTGGGAGCAGTGAAATTAGATCTGATGTCCCAGATCTGCCACCAATAGGAACCTGTGTAAACTTGGGGCTCAGAGTCTCGGCCAAGATGAAGCCAAGTGGTTTATTGGGACTTCTGGAAGGCTATGTTCTGATGGTCAGTGGTATTTTCTCTCCTCTGTAGGGTTGGTATTGTCCAGGACAGGTTTATCTGCTCAAGCCCCAAGGATTGACAGGTGAAGAAACCTGTTTGCCACCAGCAGAACCTCAAGCTATCAAGCTTCATCACTAGGAAGTACCCCAGCCACAGCTGCCCAAGTCCTACTTAGAAAGACGGCAGGAGCCTCGGCCCTACAGACCGTTTCTACACTGTAACGTTTCTCACCTGATGCTCTAAGCCCAGGTGGGCATCTGTTACAATCTTTTTTCCTCAGTCTGGATCAGTACATTTATCTCAGGGGTACAGGGTGCCCTCCCACCCAAACCTGCCACCCTCTAAGAACGCCTAAGTCTGAAACGGGCTTCCGGGAAGTCTCTGGATTCTCCCCACTTTCTAGACCACTCTCCCACTTTGTCTGTTGTCTGGCCTGACCAGGAACTGAGGAGCACTCCGTTCTGTTCCGTTCTGACCCCTCTGCTTAGTCAAGAATCGGACAAGAGGAGATGAGCTGCTCTTGGCCTTTTCTGGGGATAAGCACACAGCCACAGGGTTGGGCAAGTTCCCTACTTTCTTTAGTCCCACACAATCCACCTTCCAGGCCTCCTGGGGGCTCCCTGCTAAGGTCTGAACCAGAAGGGTAGAGGGAGCCATCGGCCTACTCTTTGGTTTGTGGGATCAGGGCCCGCTTCCTGCTCTAGCTTCATCTACCACACCAGGGCGGGTCTTCATATGGCTGCCATGTTCCTGAGGTGTGGCTCCCACCCCCTATCGGCCGCGGAGATCCCACCCACCCTGCGCCCAAGCCCAGCCTCCGGGAAGCCTTCCTGCACTGCACCTTGCCCCAAGTGTCTCCTGTGGCGGCCCCCAGGTGCCCCGGGAGACTTGCAACCAGTCACGGTAAGAGACTATTCTGTCGTCGACTCCCGCGTGTCCTCCTTTACCTCCTCAGCTCACAGGCTGCAGCCGCCCATTTGTCACCAGGGCGTGGGCCTCTGAGGGCTCCTCTCAGCTGCATGCGCCCAGCGGCACAGATCCCGCCATCCGTGGAGGGCCTCGGGGCCTGCAGCTGGTGTCGTGGTGCAAGGGGACAGGGACGTGAGCCCTGGGTGAGGGTCTGGGGGTACCCTGCTCCGGGAGGAGGCCGGCACAGCAGCCATTAGGAGTTGCCTTCCCGCTTCGGCTGCCTCCTTGTGGTGCAGCTCGCCTGGGCGCTTCTAGCATGGTGGGAAGCAAGTCACCAGATGACCAGCGTGTGGCTACCAGGTCCCCTCGGCCACACGAAGGCTCTCTCTGCTCTGCACCTGAGAAGAAACTCTTCAATAGCTGCCTCAGATCCAGGACTCCAGAGTAGCTGGGACTGAGGGGGTGGTGGGAAAATGTCTCCAGGAGTCTCCTAGGGAGAGACTGAAGATGGCCGAGACCTGAGGGCTTCAGGGGTGGCAGGGGAAGTGCACCCATTAGCTCACCACATCCCCCCTAAAGAAGGCTAGCGGTCCAGTACTGAAACAGCTTTCAGCCAGAGGAGCTCACAAGAAGAACTGTGACGAGGGTGTCGCCCCAAGGTCCTGACACTGACAGCTCAAAGCTTAGGTCAAAGGTCCCTAGGAAGAAAGGAGAATTCTGGACAGAAACCCGACAGTAGGATTTGCTGTTTAGTCTCAGGGGTGTGTATAAGGACAGCCCCTTGTGTGAGAGACAACAGCCATCATCGTGTGTTTGTCTGAAGGAGATTCCATAAAGATTGGAGGGTTGGAGGTTCCCCATGACATCAAAAGACCAGATGAATAGTGAGGAGTGCCCTGACCCAACGCCACCCCTTTCTTCTGGAAAGGGCCCTCTACACTGTTCAGACCAAAAGTCACCTCTCTTTTGCATCCTCCATTCTGTGACCTCAGCATCCTCTTTACTGCCCTCTGCCCTCTGGGCTTGGAACTGCAGGTGTTCACACAGTATCAGGAACAGAGGAGATGTTTGGTACGTGTGGATATTATCATTTAAACATTTGAATCAACAAGTGTCTTGGGGGCCTTATGTTGAAAGAAGCTCCAGACGGAAGGGGCGGGGCGGCGCGCGGGGCCAATGCTGTGAGTATAGCTATCTAAGGAACTACATAGGAACTGCAATGGTCTTATGGATGGAAATTAGATTTGAGCTGCTCTACATTTGTCCACCAGAGGGCAGAGCCTCAAATAAAGATCTGCAGGCCAATGCTCTCGATTCTGACATTACGTAGGTGGTTGACCCACCTGGGGTACACCTTCACCTGCACGTACTTCATTTGTCTGTATTGCCTGGGCAGGGGATGTCTACAGCTGATTGGCCCATCTAGGTCACAAAGGTAAGAAATCACAGGCCAAACTACCTGGAGTTGACTAGATGGAGAGGAAGAAGGCTCACAATATTGGGGCTAACAGGCCTTTAACTTCTTATTGCTTTTTTTTTCCCATGTAAAATATACATAGCAACATGAAACCCACCATTTTAACTCCATAAAATATAGAATTTGGCGACATCACAGCACTGAGCAGCTATCATCGTTTTCCAGTTTTATAACTTTTTCACCATCACAGATTTTTAACTTGAACTTTAGTTTCCCCATCTAAAAATGGAGCTAACAATAAACAGCTTTCCTAGGGCTGGAGGAGGTACAGTCAAACTTCTGTTTCTGGGGGAGGAGTTGGCTTGCATTTGGGTGGTTGGTGAGGAAAGAGGGCAAGGCCCCTAGATCAGTAAGAGCTTCAGCAGTGCTAGATTCCAAGTAAATACATGTTCATTTGGGGCTCAGAGAGACAGATGCTGGTGTTGGGGAGGTCCCCTATGGTTAATGGGTGCAGCCTTGAGGCCAGAATTTCTGGGCAGGGCAGAGTCTAGATCATGATGCTCTATCAGCTGTCTCAGTCCTCTCATGGCTCCCTCCCCACCCCCCGTGGGGAAGCTATATGTCAGAAAACTGAGGTTCCAGAAGGAGCTGAACTTGATTACAATCACAAACCCAGAAGTATAGGACTAGGCTAGTCTTCACTCAGCTGTAGGGAGGTGAAGGAAGGAGGAAGAATGAGGGCATCTGGCTCCAAACAACCTGGATAGGGTGGCTCTGCACATCTGAGCTGGATGACAGATTGCTAAGAACTGAATGGCAGTCACTGAAACAGTACAGGAAAAGAGGGAGGTTAGAATATTGAACTTGGACATTTGAACAGAAAGCAACAATGGGGAGAAGCACACACACACACACACACACACACACACACGCTCGACCACATATCCAAAATGTATAAAGAACTCTTATGTCTCAGTAGGGCCCTTTCAAACATTTTAAAAAGTCATATGTGTGTGAAGAGATAGCTCGGTGGTTAAGAACCCTGGCTGCTCTCTTGCAGAGATGACTTAGGCTTGATTCCCATCACCACCCACACAGAGGCTTACAACCATCTATAACTCCAGTCCCAGAAGATCCGATGTCCTCTTCTGGCCTCTGGACACTTCACACAGGGTTTGAAGACATACATGCAGGTAAAACACTCAAACACATTGTTAGAAATAAGCCCATGGGGTATAACTAGATCATCACTCCAGCAGACATGCCTCAAGGCCAGACTTTACCCAGATCTAGAGGGTATGCTTGGAAAAGCAAGAACCTCAAGGCAGGGAGCTCACTTGGATTTTATTCTAATGCTATGGTATTTATGTCTTTCCCCATTGGCTGAGTTTGATCTCATGGCTTTCTGAGACTGTTGAGTTTTTAATAGTGCAAAGGAAATAAGATGGGTAGGAAATCAGTCACTTAAATCTGAAACTTTAGCAGGGTCTTTGTGTAAACCAAGGTTTTTACCTGGTATGTGTGGGAGATTAGAACATTAGCATAAACGTCTTAGAAAGTAGGGGAGATAAACCTTTAGTCCCACACTAGCCTGGCTTTGAACTCAGAAATCTGCCTGCCTCTGCTTCCTGTGTGCTGAGATTAAAGGTTTGGCCCACCACACTTGCCTATAGTTATCCTTCCTATTGAAAGGCATTTGAATAGTTCTCAACTTGTTTCAGATGAGAATCTGTGGCATTCTGACCCCTACCCCTCCTACCTCCACCCCATTAATTCTTATGGTTCCAAACTGGGGACAAACCCAGGCCCTGTTTGGCTCACTGTATTTCCTATAAGAGTCAGTAAAAAGATAATTCAAGACAGCCTAGTTTACAGAGCAAGTTCCAGGATAGTCAGGGCTATGTGCAAAAGCCTCAAAACAAACAAAAAGCCTCGGCAAGTAGACAACCTAAAAGCTTCAGAAGCCCCTGAAACTGAGCAGTTTTGTTAGGCTCCTCCCTCCCCAAGCATCTATATGCACTAAGGAAGCAGAGTCAAGTGGATCTCTTGAGGTCAAGGCCAGCCAGGTCAATCAGGACTACCCAGTCTCAAACATCAAAATAAACAGATTTGAATTCCTTGTTGTAAACACAAGTTTTATGATATTTAATAGAAAAGACTCATATGTAATACTTCTTACAACATTAAAAATAGTTGCCAGGACTAGGATTTGTATTCTGGTCTTCAACAAGAATCTGTGGGATTCTGCCCTCCCCCAATAATTTTTATGGTTCCAAATTGGGAACAAACTCAGACTCAGTTTGCCTTACTGTGCATTTCTTGTGTGAATCAATAAAAAGATGAATTGTGTCAGGATAGGGATTTATGTAAAGTTCCTGCCTGGGTAGCTATGTGGTGGGCTATGATAAACAGTGTACCACTTTATAGGAAACAGAGTGGCCCTTTCTAGAAGTTCTTTCCTCCAAAGGCTACACTGACCACAGGCCCTGTCTCCCCTTATATGCAGGACCTCCTCAAGGATGTGGGCTTAGCCTTGGCCTAGACTCTGGTCCATGGCACAGACTTGGCTCAGAGTGCATGGAGGCATCTAGATACACAGATGACCAGGAAACATCATTCCTAGATGAGAGGCAAGCATGAGCAAAGCCTGAGGGAGGGAACATGCTGCTCACAACACTGTGGCTCACGTATGGCAGAAATGGAACAAACGGAAAGAGCAGATGTGAATGCATCTTAAATACCAGGCTAGGGGATCTGGGTAATCTGAAAGGAATAGATAGCCACACAAGTCTTGGGGAATAAGAAAAAGGGGCACAGGAGAGACAGAATTTTAGAGACTGGAGGCAAAGGACTTCTAAGCAGCAACCTTTTCAGGATTTTTGCTTCAAAAGAAGCCGGTCAAGGGATGAAAAGAAACCAGAGTAGAGTATCTAGTGAGGAGAGAGGACATGCAGGTGGACTTTGGAATGAGAGTCGGAATCCAGAGTCAACAGCAACTGTCCTCCTCTGGGAAGAAACCAGAGGACAAAGTTCTCAAACATGGTGCTCCAGCAGCAGCAGCTGACATCAGTGTGCTCACTACTATATCGCCACTGATGTCACCATCACTACCATCTCATCACCACTGCTGTTGCCAAAACTACCACAATAACATTACCATTATTGTTTCCACCAGTTTTACAGCCATTATCACCACATCATCACCGTCTACGATTATCACTACCAATCACCACCTCTACTGCTCTGCCATCACCATCCTGTCCCCACCACCAATCCCATTTCTTTATAAATATTTATTTTTATTTTATGTGAATTGGTGTTTTGCCTGCATGTATAACTGTGTAAGGGTGTCAGATCTTGGAATTACAATCCCATTTCTATCACGGCTTGAATCCTGACTTCACCAATCTTCTCCATCATCGCCATCACCACGGCCATCTCTCTTAACCATGCTCTTCATCATCAAACACCTGCTTTGAAGTACAGATTCTCGGCACCTGAATCTGAATTTCTAGAAAGTGGGGATGGCACTCTCATCAAGCCTAAGGAGGACTCTGTTGGATGCTCAAATTGAAGAATTCCTAGACAAGACAGCCACAGAAATGCAAGGCTTCTCTAGTGGTTAATTCTAGAAACTCTGGTAAAAGATGAAGGCGCAGAGCCAGATCAGGGAGGAGGGGTGGGAATGGCCCTTCCTCCTAATTCCCTGGTTTTGGCTGACTGAAGATCTGCCTTGGGAGCCAAGGGAATTCATCTGGAGGTGGGGATTTGACATCCTTTGACCAAATACTGGCTCTTCCTGGTTAGCTGAAACCACATGCTATTCCCCTGAAGTTTCTCACTCTATTTGCTGACCTCATATGGAGAGATTCCTGCCTTGTTCTCCCCGAAAGACCCAGGAACTCAGCACTCCTGTGGCCACACCCTGATGTTGACCAGCCACTCAGGATCCAAACACCTGACTGAGTTCTCACCCAGGGCTTCAGTATTTGTTAGGCCGTGTTTACCTCAGGCACTGGGTAGCCCCCCCCACTCCTCCTCCTCTCCCTCACCCCACCCCACCCCCCGGGGATGAAAGTGTGGATCCAGGCCTAGCTGGGTCTCCCACTTTCAATCTCTATGCTTTGGCCTGCCTTCTGAGGTGAGTTTCCTGCCCCAGAGTATCTGTGAGTGTGGATTTTCTCACTCTTGGGAGAGACGAGAGGGAAACTCTGACACTACTTCCTTCAAAAGCCTTGTCTTCCTGTATGGTGAAAATCTGGCTAACTTGATTTTCCTAGTTAAGTAGTTCCATTGTCTGAACTTTACCCAACCTCCATAAGACTTCGAAGCAGGCCCTCACTTATGCAGGATCCTCATCCTGCTAGGCTCAGAGGACTTGCTGCTCATTCTCACCACAGCTGAACTAGCCCGCTGTCCCTAGTTAAAGGAAGCCTGAAGCCTCTCAGAGAAAACATGTTAAGTAGACAAACCACAAAACTACTTAGGTATCATGGGAGCTATACTTTAGGGGAAATGAAAATTTGGCTCCTGGTTCAACATTTCTAATTGGGTTGAAATATCCTCAAAAAAGAAAAAGAAGTGTGAAGACTTAATGTGGCTAATCCCCCTCTTGTTGCTCTTTCCTAATTTCCAATTTTTATATTGGTAACACAGCTATTCTTTTTTTTTCTAATTCCCATCCTTCCTTATACAAAGTTAATATATTTTGAATATTGTTCTCAGCTTTGTAACGTCCCCCTCTAACATTATACCTGGAAGTGTTCCATGTTGATGAATATACTCTCTTTCTTTTAACTGTTTGTACTATGGGGATGTGCTATATATATCACCAGTCTTCACCTGTGGTGTTTGGGTGTTGCTCTAGCTTGTATACATATCACCTTGTATATTTCCAGTTGTGTCTACAGGATAGGTCTGTGAACATGTGGGTGCTAGGTCAGAGTACACGCCTTGGTTCTTACAGTGGGTTTTGCCTTCTTCCTTCTAGTTGGTGGTAAGAATCACGTGAGCCTGAGAGAACACAGTGGGAGCCACTCTGTGCTTTCTAGCCTCTTGCCCTGGGACCTCGGGCTCAGTTGCTCTGTGCTTCACTTTTTAATCTATGAAATGTGCCCTTGTACTTGGGATGCTGAGGCAGGGCAATAGTTAGAAGTTTGAGGCCAGCCTGGGCTACAGAATGAGATCTTATCTCAAGATAATATCTATAAAATGGTTTGGAAAAACTGGGCCTCTAGCTCAGTGATAGAGTACTTACCTAGCATGCTCAAGGAAGGCCCTGAACTATGCTCTGTGACATCTTCACACAGATGAAAACACCCAGTGGTACTTTCCTCTGGATGTAACCCTACAATTCAACAAATGGTCATATTAACAAATAGCCAAAGACTGATTCTCTTTTCACCTCTTAGTTCCTCATTTAGTTTTTATGGCCCAGAATTTGATCTGCAGCACCCCAAACCAACAATCAACCAATCATGTGCGTGTGCGTGTGTGTGTGTGTGTGTGTGTGTGTGTGTGTGTGTGTGCACGCGCGTGTTGGGGGTGGGTAATCAAAGGTTGATGTTCCCTATCTTTCCCAATCACTCTCCTTTTTTGAAATTGTTTTGGAATGTGTGAATATGCATGTGAATATGAGTGTACACATGCCAAGAGGCACATGTGGAGGCCAGAGGATGGCTTTTCAGGAGTTGGTTCTCTTCTTCCACCTTATTTTGAGGCAGGGTCTCTCTGTGTCTGTTGCTGTACTGCATACTCCAGGGAAGCTGGACTTCAGGCTTCCGGATAACTCTGTCCATACTTCCTGTCTTGTAGAAGTGCTGAGATTACAGACGTGTGCTACCACATCTGCATCTAACACAGGTTTGAGGACCGAATTTGGGCCATCATACTTGTGGAGCCATCTCCCTGGCCCTTCTCCTTTTCACTTTTATTTAATTTATCTTTTTGAGACAGGGTCTCAACCTGGAGCTTCCAGATTCAAGTTGAGTGACTGGGCTACAAGCCCAAGGGGTCCTCTCCTCCACCTTTCTAGCACTAGAATTACAGCTATATGCTTGGCTTTTTCCGTGGAGGCTGGGGATCTGCGCTTGAGAGCTCCTGCTTGTGCAACAAGAATTTACCGATGGAGCCATTTCCCAGCCCATTTCTATTCTCTTTTATGGTACAGGAGATCAGGATGGATTGGGAACCCAGGATCTGTTTTCTGGGTCCCTAGAGCCAGATTGTTCATTTACTTGATTGACCCAAAAACATGGGTGAAGAGAGAGAGGACTCATTCACAAGACTCAGGATTTATGATGAAACAGAGCAGATAAAGAAGATGCTAGGAAGCTCTGATGTTTTTTCTCATCACGGGCAACAAGAACAAGACCAAATAGACAGCGTGCAGGGAATGCCCCAGCTGCCCTCCTGTTCCTCAATACAGCATGACCCTGTTTATCAGGAAATGTACAGTATGACCCAGCAGCAGTGGGATCCCCAGGCCCAGGACACATCTGGGCTCCAGCCCATGTGGTTTTCAGAGGCAGAACAAGGAGAAACCAGCTCAAGGTAAGGCTGTCCTGAGCAAAGCTGGGCAGGGTGATGGGCTGTCCTGGGCAGAGAGGGCCCGGCATAGAGTTCTTCACTTTATGCCAGCCTCTCCTTCTTTCTTCTGTCATAGTTTTCAAGCAGGAGCTACGGCTGGTAAGTGCAGGTCTCGGCAGTGTGGTCAGGGAGGGGGAGTTGCCCAGGCTGCAGCCCAGGTGGTGGAGGAGGTACCTGGTATCGTGTAAGAGAGCAGCTCCCCTGCCAACCTTGCTGACCTTGCTGTGATACCTGCTCCATGAGAGGTGGGTGTGGCTGTTTCTCTGCAGGCCAATTCTGTACTTCATCCTTGCCCAACAGAGAAGTCTGGTCATTCCTCAAAGCCATTGTAAGTACCTTACTATTACATTTTTGACACCCACATCATCCTTCCCTGCCCACCCTCCAATAGGGAAGTGGTATGTTTTCAGTCCCTTTCCCTTAGGTAGTGGTGGCCTGGGATACCATCTTCTTAATGAGGCAATACTTCTTGTTCTACCATTTTGATAAGTAGGGCCTTTAGCCCACAGTGTTGCTTCTACAAGAGATGTGACTTAGGGACCCTAGAACCAAGCTCTGTTGTGAGAAGGGAGCTTAGACATTTGAAGACTAGGGCCAGAGCAGGCTGCTGCCTTGGTTGACCAGTCCTCTTTTCTCCTAGCCTCCAGTTCCAGATGAGGTAGTAGTCACTCGGAAGTCCCCATATAGTTCCTGGAGGGTTGGCACACTCCGCCATGGGAAGCGAATAAATGCTATTGCCATCAGCAGTGCTCCGCACCATGTGTACACGTGTGGTACTGGCTACATCAGGGTGTGGGATGAAGATGCGTTGCATGCCTCAGACAGAGCACCTCAGGCCCAGCTGGACTTTCAGGTGAGAGGCTCTCCATCAGGTCTAGGGAAAGCCTCTCCCCTCAGCTCTGCAAAGTGTATTGACAGCACATGTTCTTCTCCAGGACCCTCGGAATAGAGTCCTAACCTGCAAGCTGTTCCCCGATGAGCAGAGTCTGATCACAGGGGGGATGGCCCAGGCTCTGACTCTCTGGGACCTGGCTCCCATACCCCAAATCAGGGCCCAGATGGCCTCCACAGGCCCCACGTGCTATTCCTTGGCTCTCTCTTCTGACGCCCACATCTGCTTGGCTTCTTTCAAAGGATTTGTGGAGATTTGGGATGTGCAAAACCAAATCTTAATCAGGTAGGACCTCCCTCCAGAACCACTCAGAGGTCCCTTGGGAAAGACTTGAGAATAAGAGCACACTTTGGTAGAGCTATGCCAAACAGCCTGGAGGGTACAACTAACCCTGGACATTACTTCCTAACCCTCCACATTCTGGGCCAGTTGGGAGGGGGAACAAACCTTTCTAAAGACCTCTGAGTGATTTTCTCACCAGGAAACATGAAGTGCCTCCCTATGGGTCCCGCTGCGTGGACATCACAGGCTTTAAGTTCTGGACAGGTGGTGAAGACACCATCCTGTATTCTTGGGACATGAGGAGTTACCGGAAACTGCAACAATACAACTTATGCCACGAGGTGCCTGCTTGGTTGCCTTCAGGACCACATTCAACCCCAGGGTGGTGACTTGGATATGGGCAGGGGCTGCTGAGTGTGAATTTGAGGCCGAGGCTTGAATGAGGCCATTGGTGGATGTGAACGCTGACCCAAACCTTCCTATAGATTCTTAGCATTACCCATGACCCCAGTGAGGAATGGGTGCTGGCAGGCCTGAGAATGAGCGACATTGTCATCCTACATGCTCACCGAGAGGAGAAATACAAGACTGTTGTCCAAAGATACACACAACACCACAACCTCAAGTTTGCCTCTTGTGGTGAGTTAGAAGCCAGGTGATGCTGTGGGATCCTACATTGCTCCCCCTTTCCTTATGTTCCTGTCTATCCCAGGGGCTTCAATATAGAAAGAAGCCTGAAGGTGCTATAGACAGAAGTGGCAGGAATCCCATCTCATGGGCTTCTTGTTCAGCGATATCTCACCATGTCCTGGCTTCTGGTGGCAGCTGATGAAGGGATGGCTTGGGCCATGCATCTGATTTTCATAAGGCAGGGAAACTGAGGCAGAGCTGACAGTTGCTCGCTCCCCAGTCTACTTGAGGACAGCTGAAATGAGAACATGAGCTCAGTTTCTGACCTTTCAACCTGCTCTTCCCTTTGCCAGGGACCTATTTTGTGGCCACACTGGATGATGTGATCCACTGTTTGGCAGCACCTTCCCTACAAAGGTTGTTTCAGGTATGGAGATGGGGAGTGGTGGGGATGTACAGACTAATACACTCAGAACTTTTGGACCCAGATCCATACTCTTGGGTCTCAGAGAAAACTTGGAAATACCACTGACATGACATTGATAGTGGTAGGGCCTGAAGGCTGATCCTGTGAACCCATGGTCTTCACTTTGAGTTTTGTCCATGACTCAATGAAGCTTTGAATCTACATAAACTTTGAAACATGAAATCCTCATGTCTGGCTCAAGACAAACCCTTCATGTTCTCCACCTCTCTTTTCTAGGTAGAGGAGTGTTTTAACATTCTATGCTGTGACATGTCCTCTGATAGTCAGTATATGGTCACGGGCTCCAAGGAAAGTGCCACAGTATACAAGCTCTTATATTGAAGGTTCTGGTCTTGAAGCTCCAAAGTGAAGATCCAAAGGACCAGACCATGTGACCTCACAGTCCTGGACATCTCCCACACCTACCACCCTCTACTTCAGCCTCTATGGTTGGCTGGTTGTACTCCCAGACTTTGAGTATATGGCTTGGGAGCTTTTCCGTTTTGTGTGTGTGTTTTTTTCCATCCCCACCCATTGATATCCATGTTTGGCAGGTAACTTTATGAGATATGACTTTGTAATTAATAAAATAGAGCAAAACCCAGAGTAAGCTGTTTGTGCGTTTCAGATAACAAAGTTACAGTAATGGATTATTTTTGTCTGTGTTTAGCAAGTGCGGGCCTCCATTCTTCCAGGATGGGTGTAACACTTTGCTGTTACTGTGACAGAATACCCTGGCAAGAAGAAACCTGGAGAATAAAGGGTTTATTTTGGATTACCATTCCAGAAGGATGGTCTTTCCTGACAAGGAAAGCGTGGCAGCAGGACCATGGGGCCAGAGAGGCAGATGGAGAGGAGGGCAGATGGTGGCATCCCTCTTCCAAAACAGCATCACTGACTAATTGTTCAAACACGGGAGGCCATGGGGGACTTTTTCATTCACATATCACAGTAAGGAAAAAAATTTAGGTCAGATTTAATTTTATTTGTAACTTTGGAGGTGGTGGTGAGCTTTTTTTAAAGTCTTAAGAAATGTAAAGAAAAACTGCTTACTTTCAGCCCTTTGTGTCCATGGATTTTATACCTGGGATTCAGCCAATCATGATTTGCAAGTACTTAGAAGTATTTAGTATTTGTTTGTTTCTTGCACTGAAAATGTGAAATGTGTTTTGTTTTCTAAACAGTACATTATAGCATTTATTTCATGTTACAGCAGGTACTGTAATGATCTAGAGGTGACTTAATACATAGAAAGCTATGCACAGGCTGTGCTATGAAGTGCTAAAAGTGGCTTTGGTATTCACTGATAGCTGTGGAACCAGCCATGCTGATTCTTCACATACAAACATTAGACTGTTTAGCTTGACTCTCATTCTAGATTAGACATCCCAGGAAGCTAGTCTGACCATGTTCTGAGGCTGGGACCTTGGCAGTGTGTAACCCTGTGGGGGATGAGTCTGATTTGAATGAGGTATAATCCCCAGAGTCTTGGGCATTTGAACACCCCCACCCCCCGGTCTCCAGTTGGCGTTGTTTGGTTAGTACTAGGTTAGTGCAGTTGGCTCTCTCTGCTTTGTGCTTTTGGATGAGGATGTGAGTTCTTGGCTTCCTGCAGCCATGCCGGCCATTTGTTGCCATGACTTTCTACTATGATAGACTTGTATCTCTCTGGAACAGTGAGCCCAGACAAACCATTCTGATGTTACCTAGCTCTGTACAGGCCTGTTCATGATTGTGGTAGTTGGTACCAGTCAAACCTGCCTATCTCATTGTTTCAGGAGGGCTTACTTATGTTGGGATGGCCAGAACAACACTTCATGTGGCTTTTCCAGCCTGGAGAACATGCGTGGTTGCCTTCCCCCAGCTGCTGTGCTGCTTCTTTGCTTGGCATTGGTATGGCAGAGACAAATATGGCCACTGGTGTTTGGGGCTTAGAGATGCCACTCAGAGGATCATGAGTAAATAACGTGTCCCATCTGAGCCAGGCCCAAAGAGATAGAAGAAAGTAGAAGAGTGGACGTTTCCTGCAGAGACTCTTTCCTCTTCTATCAGCTCAGTGCAAAAGAGGTAGAGACCCTGAGTATCACCCAGCCACAGGGTAAAGGCATCTGTGCTCATGCATCAAGCAAGGAGAGAAGCTGCCTAGCCAAGTGTGGAGCTTAAATAAAAATGGCCTCCACAGGCTCATAGAGAGTGGCACTATATAGTGTGGCCTTCTTGGAGTAGGTGTGGCCTTCCTGGAGGAGTTATGTCCCTGGGGGTGGGGCTTGAGGTTTCAAATGTTCAAGCCAAGCCTAGAGACTCTTTCTTTCTGCTGCCTACGGATCTGGATGTAAAACTCTCAAGCTCCCTTTTCAGTAGTACTATGCCTGACTGCAGGCTGCCCATGCTCCTGCCATGATGATAATGAACTGAACTTCTGAAACTGTAAGCCAGCCTCAATTAAATGTTTTTCTTTATAGGGGTTGCTGTGGTCATGGTATCTCTTCACAGCAACAGAACTCCAACTAAAATGCCATAAAAGGAAAATAAATTTCTATTTTGACTTTATAAATGTTGAGGTCTATTGTTACTATAGCTCTGGAAAGCTATACATTTAGTTAAAAGGACAAGTAGTGAATATTTTAAGCTTTGTTATAATTGATGTTATAGCTATTCAGTTTTGCTGCTGTGGCATGCAAACAGCCATAGATACTTAGATAAACAAATGAGTGTGAGTTTTATCAATGAAACTTTATAGATGACACCAAGCAGCAGGACTAATTGGCTGTATGTGTATAGTTTGTCAACCCCTCTCAATATGCTTTAAGTAACATAGGCAATTAGCATCCATTAAAAATGATAGAGAGTTACTGAGCATGGTGCCACATGATATGCCTTTAATCCCAGCACTTGGGAGGCAGAGGCAGGCAGATGTCGGGGTTACAGGCCAGTCTGGTCTACAGAGTAAGTTCCAGCCAGGGTTACACAGAGAACCCCTGCCTCAAAACGAACAACAAAAAATACCAACCCGTGTGTGTGTGTGTGTGTGTGTGTGTGTGTGTGTGTGTGTGTGTGTGTACATATATGAGAGAGTAGAGGTTACCTAGTGAAGCTTGATTTAATTAATTAATTTAATTAATTAATTAATTTTAATTTGTCCATCAAGGATAAATGAACAAGCCAAGTATGGCCTAATCACACAGGAACACACTATGCAGCATTAAAATGG
Organism: Sigmodon hispidus; assembly: GCA_004025045.1. Classification (NCBI taxonomy): domain Eukaryota; kingdom Metazoa; phylum Chordata; class Mammalia; order Rodentia; family Cricetidae; genus Sigmodon; species Sigmodon hispidus. The sequence goes on from PVIH01003767.1 coordinate 35,962, forward strand.
ACGAGAATTCTGAGACACACTACCGTTTGTTTTGAGGTAGGATCTTATATAGCCCAGGCTGACCTTGAACTTACCAAGACAGTGACTAACATTTTGAAAACTGTGTTTCAAAGTGGCCATACCATCTTATAATCCCACCAGCAATGAATGCAGATTCTATTTTTCTACAGCCTCACCAAAACTTTGCTACTATGCCCTGTCATGGTTTGTATTGGTTCACAGCTTCAGTCCGTACTCAGCTGGCTCCATTGCTTTGGGCATGAAATGGAGCAGAGCTGTTCATCTCATGGCATCTGGCAGTGAAATCGAGAAATAGTGTGGGGAGGGTGGGAACAAGATGTATCTTTCCAGGTTACCCTGCCTACTCCTCTCCTGCCCTGGCTACCTGCTCCATCTACCCAGGCCCCATTTCGTGTTTCTATTGATTTTCCTGCTTATATAGACACACATGGACACACACACACACACATCTCTCAAGCGAGCATGGGCACTTAAACTGTCTCTGCCATGATGAGAGAACATAAAAAAAATTACTTATAAATATCAATGCAAAACATTGATAAAGCATTAGCATTACGTAGACTATGTAATAGCAAGGGGATTCTAATCTTGTATAAAGACAGTAAGATACTATGGCTAAGTAGAATAGTCTAGGAGGTGATGTTGGATCAATAATGAGAAATCTACCAAGAAAGTCCATATTAATGGATGGTTTCCACTGAAATTAGGCACTTGTTCATTACTTTAAAAACATTAAAGAATGTGGGGCTGGAGAGATGGCTCAGCTGTTAAGAGCACTGACTGCTTTTTCAGGGGACTGGGGTTCCAATTCCTAGCACTCACATGGTGGCTCACAACTGTCTGTAGTTCCAGTTCCCTGTTACAGGCAAACATCAAATAAATAAATAAATAAAAATTAAAAAAATTAAAGAATGTAAAAATTAACACCTTTCTAATGAACATGTATGATATCTAGCTAGGTAGTCTTAAAGTTAGTAAAGGAAACGTTATAGCCATAAGATACTTCTAATAATGTCAGGAACAAAATTAGTACCCTGTATTAGCTACCTTCATTGCTGTGCTAGAACACTGTGACCAGGAATGACTTACAGAAGAGAGAAGAAGCATCTGCACTCTTGGAGAGACCTGGCAGCCTGAGCACAGAGATGAGCAAACACATCTTCAACTGTAAACAAAGCAGAGGGGACAAACTAGGAGTGGAAGAAGGCCATAGCTCCCACAGGGATGTCCTTCCCTCAGCAAGACTGCACCCCCCAAGGTTCCATAACTGGCCCAAAACCAAGTGTTCCAAGACATGAGACTTGGGGGGGGGCATTTCTCATTCAAAGCATCACATGCGTCAGCTAATAACATCATTGTTATTCAGTGTAACCAGACTAGAAAAGTCAGCTTTAATAGTTGTGAATTCTTGAATTCTTCCCATTGGTGGATGATGTGGTTGTATCCCCAGAATTCTTGATACTTAGAAGTCCACCACAGTAGTAAAGTATCTCTCTCTCTCTCTCTCTCTCTCTCTCTCTCTCTCTCTCTCTCTCTCTCTCTTTCTCTCTCTGCCTTTTAAAGTGCAAATAGCAGGTAGTGTTAAACAATATAAAGGAAGCCTTGGGTAGAAGAGTCACAAGAAGGTTAAATAATTAGGAAAGAGAAATATCACTGAATCTATAATTTCAGCTACTCAAGAGGCTGAGTCAGGAGCTCTGCAAATTCAAGGCCTGTGTGAGCCATACAGAGTGAGTTTAAGGCCAGCCCAAACAAACTGTGAGGACTTCTCTCCAAACAACAAAGACTGCTGTGAGTCTCAGAAGTGGGGAACTTGCCAAAGATAGGCAAGACTCTGAGTTTAATTCCCCGTATAGAAAAGAAAATCTAAAATGGAAAAAAAATTTCAGTGATATTTTGGGAGATAGAAGGAGGCTGAATGAAATCACCCTTGTATCTGGATCTCTCAGGTCAATATCACAAAGATACTAATATTTGCCAAGTAAATGTATAAGTTTAATGCACTCTGAAAATACCAACACATTTTGCTTCAAGGTGTTGCTGAGATGCTATGGAAAACGAGTGTGATAAAACCATCAGGGGAGAACCAAGACAAAAAGGTGGGCTGACCCTGCCAGACGTTAAAGATAACTAAAGTCCAGTGACCTCTGGAACGTGGGAAGATGGTGATAGGTCTGTTATTTTTGCCAACCTGACATAAACTAGGGTCAGCTAGGAAGAGAGAGCTTCAGTTAAAGAATTGCCTCCATCAGCCTGGCCCATGGGCAGACCTGTGGGCCATTTTCTTGTTTGATGATTATTGTGAAATGGCCCAGCCTATTATGAGGGGTTCGAGCCCTGGGTAGGTGGTCCCGGGCTATATAAGAAAACAAGCTGAGAAAGCCATGGAAGGCAAGCCAATGAGCAGTGTTCCTGTGTTCTCTACCACAGGTCTACTGAGTTCTTGCTTTGGCTTCTTTTGGCTATGAACTATAATCTGCAAGCTAAAAATAAACCTTATATCCTCGAAGCTGGTTTTGGTCAGTGTTTTATTGCAGCAACAGAAAGCAGACCGTAATAATGACTAAATGGATGAAGCAGGATGGTCTATAGAGTGGTATAATGTGAACCTTGGGATTTAGGTCTTTGTGTTATGGTTGTGGGTTATGGGGAAGTTGGGTAAAGGGTATGTGGGACTTTTGTTACCTTCATCACTGTTCCGTGAATCTAAACATTAAAAGAAAAGGTTGAAACCAAAGAGTAGATTCCCTTAGGCCTTATCCCAGAGATTTTGACTGAGTAAATCTTGTCAACCAAGGATGATCCTTTATAGCATCCCTAGAAGTTGCCAGGATTCAGTCTTGGTGGTCATCCTGAATAGATTAAGAGATAATCAGATGAATGAAAAGCACCAATATGTGGAGAGGGCATCTTGAGAGGATTTACATGTGGACAGTGGCTGGGTCTAAGATGGGTGGGATCGCTCACGCTGTAAGTTGCACTGGGTAACAGATAACCCAGCTGCAAAAGAAGTCCCTAAAAAGCATGGTGGGTTGTGGCTTCCTCCCTCCCTCCCTCCCTTCCTTACTTCCCTCCTTCCTTCTCTCCCTCCCTTTTTTCTCTTTTGTTTCTGGTTTTTAAGACAGGGTCTCTCTATGTATCCTTACATTGTTGTTCTGGAATTTTCTGTGTAGACCAGGTTGGCTTTGAACAGAGATCCACCTGCCTCTGCCTCCTGCATGCTGGGATTGAAGGCGTGGGCCACCACTGCCAAATGGAAGCACCTTCTTTCTGAGTGTATTCTGCCTTCTGCTGACTTCAGCCTCTGCTTTTTGAGTCTTTCAGTATGGACTCAATATACTAGGAACTCTTCAGGACTGTTCAAGGTTGGTCTAGCACTCTGACTGGGACTTATCTGATGATGGTCTTTGCTTCCTTAGTGAATCACTGTTGACTACCTATTTTCTGCCATGTAAGTCAATCTAATAAATCTCCATACATGTTCTATTCCTCTAGAGAACCCTTAGAGGGTGGGCAATTTTAGAAGATTCTGTGTTAAGAAGCACAATCACGTTAATTTTGAAAACCTAAATGACCTTATAAATCAAAAACCCTACTGATTGAACTAAGTCTTCATTTCAGTTCATATCCACTCCAACCATACTTAGAATAAATTTAGCAATTTTGTGTTACAGTTATTGTGACCAGTGTTGTGAGGATAACAAGTTAAAACAGTCCTTGTGCCTAAAGAGTCAGTGGTTCACTGGGAAGCATGTATCTTGGAAAACAGCTTTTGCAAAGGGCAGAGAATGGTCATGTCTCAATAGGGAGGGACTTGGCCTGCACCACTAGAGGGCAGAATGAGCAGTTGGTTTGTTGGAATGTTCAGAGAGAGAACAATCTAAGAGGCAGTTAGAAGGTGGCTGACTATAAGCACAGAGGGTCACGATTGGTAAGAAGTCAGTTGGAAAGAGACAGGTCAAGGGATAGACACTAGTATGAGAAAAATAGGGGAATTTGCCAAGGAAGCCGGTTTGGGGAAGCAAAAAGCCCTGTATCTGCCAGACTTGGTAAGAAACGCTGAGAATATTCCCATTCCACAGGATCCCATCACAATCTAGGACAGGTCACTTAAGGCTCCTATGAACTAGAGCACCACAGCCATGCTGAACTTGAACTTCTGGATGGCATGAGCTTAATGCCTCAGTGAAGGGCTTTGGGAAATGCTGTGTGAGGCTCATGAGAGTTAGAGGCTGGAAGCTGGAGCTGCTTGAGGTTGAGGGTGAGATAGGTGTGAACCTGGTTATAGCCCACTGACCTTGGGAGATGTGGGAGAAGACATAAACTGTTAAGATTTTCCCCACAGCTCTCTGAGGATGAATTGTGGAGGGAACTGGATACCCTGAGGGTCACAGAGTCCTGGGTAGTCTCATGTTAGAGGCTGTAGGAGAAGAGATATGCTTAAGCTGGCATCTGGTTCAGATTTACCTCTGTTCTATACCTATGAGCTTTTTCTCCTTCATTTCTTCCTTTTTTCTTTCCTAGGTTTGAGACAAAGTCTGGCTAGCCTCTAACTCTCTTAGTGGCCAATAATAGCAATGAACTTCAGATTCCCCCATCTTCCTCCCTAGTCCCCTGTAGGATTAGCTTTGTGTCTCTTACTTTAGGAAAATGCTAACTAACATCAAAGCCTCACTGCAGGGTGAGATGGGTCCCTGTGTCTGGGGCTATGATATAGAAAAGGCACTCAGCCAATGTTATCATTAACAGGGGGCAAGAAGAAACTGCAGGGGATCTCCAGGGGCCACAGAGAAAAACCATGATGTTGGGAAACCACTGAAGCCCTGTGTGGGAAGGGAAGTGTGGAGTAGAGAGGAGTCGGCGTGGCTTTGTGTGCTTGCTGAACGCCAGGTATGTAGCATGCATGACCATCCGCAGTTCTTCCTTTCTCCATAGGAGAATTTTCCGTCACTCCCCCTTACCATACACACGGACTTGTGGTCCAGAGAGGGCAGTTTTGCTTTCTTTTCCAATGTGACTACAGGTGGCCCTTGACCTAAAGGCTGATTTTTTTCCTTTGAGATAGTCATTTGTAGAGGCCAGAGCTGGTAATATTGAGATGAACAACCTCTGAGCTGTAGCCTCTGGACGCTTCCAGGGTGAGGGTGCCTGCACCCTCTTCTGCCACTGCAAACATCAATAAAGGACATAGGCAACTCAAGAAGGTAGAAAGAAGGTCATCCTAAGGCCCAGCCTCCCCAGGTTCCCAAACCAAATGTTTATTTCCCATGGCTCCTCAAGGCCTCTTAAGAAGCCTGGGGTGTTGAACAGGCTCTCTGTATCTGCTCTGAGTCTCCAAAATGTCAGCTATCACTGTTGCTGGTCCTTAATCGGGTATCTTGGTCACACTGAGTCCTTTGCCTTTAGCACTTAATACCACCCCCCTCCATTTTGTTCTTTAGGTCTCTCTTTTCCAAACACAGTGATCAAGTTTATTTAGTCCAGGGACACCAGGACTTAGACAACATTCTTCATTATCTCATACTTTAAAATAGGTAGGTCACAGTTCTTGCACAAAATGGATGAATTCTCTTTTAGTGTGCCATGAACATAAAGTCTCTGTGTCTGGAGGCCTGGTTCCCTGTCTGTTTTTACCAGTTATTGCCAAAATTTAGTTCTTTATGGCATTATTAAGACTGATGAGTCAATTTCCTTGATAACACATATTTTATGTAGTTTTACTATCTAGGATTTCTACTTATGTTTTAGAAAGATCACGTGATTTCTTTCTGGTGATGTTTGCTCCTGTTCTTTAGGTCTCTTTCATTGACAGATGAAATCTAACCCACCTGCACAAATCTATCCTGGGTAGCAATCTGCTGCAGTCCACACCCAGGCCTAGTCTTTCCTCTGTTTCCCTAGATGTCAGGGTGTTCTCATAGCATAGGTCCAGGCAAGAGGCTATACTTACACGTGTCTGGCCTGAGTTATAGAAGGCTACACGAACAGACCACACAAGTCCTTTGGGCCAGGAGAGTAGCTTAGCCTTTTGTGGGCTTCCGGGGAGCACAGGATAAACAGCTCAGGGAATTTCCAGGACTCTAATGAGCTTCTGGCACCTCTCTATGGAATTCTGTGCCTGGTCCCAGCTCTGGAGCTGCTGAGGGAGGGGAAGTGAGCTCAGGCATGGGAAGCCAGGGCACTTGGACGATGCTTGCACCTTTCTTTCACTCTGGGCTTCTATGTCTGCATCTTTTAACTGTCAGCATAGCACACAGCCAGACTCCCCGAGGCCTTTTTGGTAACAAGGACAGTTCTTCAAACTTTAGTGGGCACTGAAATCCCTTGGAGAATTTGTTAAAATGGAGTCTAACTCAGGTTTTAGATGAGTCTTGAGAGTGTGTGTGGTGTGCATGTGTGTGCGCGCGCGCGTGTGCGTGCGTGCGTGCGTGCGTGCGTGCGTGCGTGTGTGTGTGTGTGTGTGTGTGTGTGTGTGTGTGTGTGTGTGTGTGTAGTGTCATGTCGTGTCAGGAATCTCCCTCAGTCATTCTCCATCTTGCTCCTGAAGTAGCTTCCCTCTCTGAATCCTGAGCTCACTGAGGGGGCTTCCTCAGCTCTAGGGTTGCACATTTGCACCACCATGCCCATGATTTTTTCATATATGTGTTGGGGATCCAAACACAAGTCTCCATGTTTGTATTTTACCAACTGAGCTAGTTCCTCAGCCTGAAAGCTTGCATTTCTAACTGGTTTCCAGTGATCTAGGCTGGGAGCCACAGAGGTTCAGCTCCAGGTTCTCTGCCCTAGCAGAAGACTCAGAATGGTCTGGCAGGAGGCCACTCACTTTCTTCTTTTCCATCTTCACTGATGGTTTTTTTTTTTTTTTTAAAAAAAAAAAAAAAACTCTCTCTCTCTCTCTCTCACTCTGTTTCTCTCCCTCTCCCTCTACACACACACACACACACACACACACACACACACAGCCACAGCTTGCATGGTCAGAGGACAGTTTTCAGGAGTCAGGTCCCGACCTCCACTGAAGGTTCCAGGGTTGAACCCAGGTCACCAGGCTTGTGTAGCAAGTGCTACACTACCACACTGAGCCATCTTCTCGCCTGTCCCCTTAAAAATCATATTCCTATCCCATTCCCTTCCTTGACCCTACTGTGGTCAGAGCACCCAACCATCCTATCCTGCTCACACTTGCCGCTGTCCCCAAGGACACCCGAGAGCCTCTCATTTGCCCTTAAATTCTGTTCCTGGCCCCACACAGCTGATGCCATTGCCTATGAGGCTCACATCCCTTCCCTCCTCACCTGACCCTTCTGAGAAATATCTTCAGGCACATCCCTTTGACACCTTTTCAGTTTCCTCCGGATGGCTTCCTTATTAGAGTTAAGGGGGTAGTTTGGGCCTTGCAGAATCCCCTTCATCAGATACAGAAGGGATGTCATCCACATGCTGAAGGGAGTTCCATGTCTAGATGATGTGAGAGTCAGGGAACCAATTCATTGGCGGTGTTGAGATGAAACTACTTGGGGACATTGTAGGAATCCCACCAGACACAGAGCTGGCCTAAGAGGGAGGTGTGGCAAGGAGAGGTGGGGAAATTCTGGAGGTGGAGAGGCGCATGGTGAGCTAGCAAGTCCTAGTTTGATTTCTATTGCTGCGATGAACACCATAAACCTGGGGGAGAAGAGGGTTAATTTGGCTCCCATACCCTGTTTACCATCCACCATTGGAGGAAGTCAGAGAAAGAACTGAGGGCAGGAACCACAGTAGAGGTCGTGGAGGAGTGCAGCTTACTGGCTTGAGCCTTATGACTTGTTCAGCCTGCTATTTCATTTGTACAAGTCAGAGCCTAAAAATGTATTATACATACAAGCAATAAATAGTATATACCTGGCATCATCATGCTAACACAATATTGAAAAAAATCTAATTGCCACTTTAAATTTATTCTTCATGAAATAAAAGGCTACTTAAAAAAAATGAAATTCAGTTTGTCCATGAAAAGTATATCTGTTTTTAAAAGTCACTTACAAAACCTAAACCTATTCTTATGAGCACATTTGTTTCCTCCTAGGATAAGGGCTCTTAAGTGTTTAGCTAAGGCATTCAGAACATAAAGATCCCATTGACTTCCCTATTAGGAAGATGGTATTCTGTGAAGTTTTACTTAAAAATATAAATATGTCTGAGGGAGATGGAATACTGTCTGCTGCAAAATCCATTTTCAGAGCCATGAAAACAATATCATAAAAGACATTAAAGTCTTCTGAGCCTTCAAAAGTGGCTCTATAGACTTTTGTTTTCTTCTTACAGCCTTTTGATTTCAGCCACCAAGCCTTTATTTATGTATGGAGTATCTTTTCCACCAAAGACTGAATTTCATTAATTTGAATTGTAAACTGTTGAATCATCTCCACTTGCAATTTACAATGTCCTTATGGCAAGCTTTCCTGATATCATCCACAGCTTTTTGGGTCATGTTCTGAATGAAGTGCATTTGAACAGAGAGGCCAGTAGCACATTTGGCCGACTGCCCCTAAGGATTTCCATACTTTTCTCTGACATTGAATTGGATACTAAAGCAGCGACAGAGGATGCTGTTGCCTTTGGAGCTTCTGCAGCTTGGGGTGTCTCCTGCTGTGCTGCTTTAACAGGGATGGAGAGCTCTGGGATAACTCTTCGATTTTGCATGGGTTTGATCTTTTGCTGGTCACTGGGGGTCTGGATTCCGATGTTATCCACAGCTTCTTGGCTCCTGTTTTGAATAAAGTGAATTTGAACAGAGGTCAGTGGTTTGGCCGACTGTTGTCAAGAGTATCAAATACTTTTTCTGGGTGTAAAGATGCCAGCAGCAGCAGAGGATGCTGCTATCTCTGGAGCTGAAGTTAAGGATCCACTGACTGAGGGGTCATGTATCAACTGTGCTTCAATTTCTTCTTTTGCCTTTTCATAGTTCTCAAAATTTCTTGTTTGGTTAAATGATGGAGAGGTATTTAGAATTCCAGGTTCAGCACCAGAGGAGATCAACTGCTTTAAGAATCTTTAGGCTGCTGCTTCACCAGGGATGTTTTCTGAACCTCAGCTGTCAGATTACAAATTTCATTTTCTTTTTCCCCTGGATGTTATGTAAACAGATTAAGAGGAGTGGGGTGCAGTACCAGAAAGCCAGAAGTGACTGGATTTATTCTCAAGGGGGACACTGACTCCAGCTGTGATAGATAGTCAGGACCATCTCCTTTGCTTACACAATCATCACTTCCATTGATGACTATAAAATCTGCTTTGTCCTGAGCAGCAAGGCTTCCTTTGGCCACAGCTGTCATGGGCTGTGTGAGAACTCTGGCAATGGAAGGGGCAGTTGCTTCCCTGACAGTTGCAGAATGCTGAGTAGTTCCACTGCTACTCACAGCAACACTATGTTGTTCACTGACATGGTCTTATTTGAGCCGCCTTTATGTAAACTTGCCTTTGTCAGAGACATGAAGTACTGAGATGCTATACACTGCACAGATGTCTTGTGGGCACTGATGGTTTTCACAGGTGAGTTCAACATCCTTAAGTCATATTGAGATATTTTCCCATGGGAGGATCCAATAGCCAAAGTGTCATCAGGCATAAAAGCTACTATGGTCAGAGGATTGTTGGCAAACATAGTTTTCACTACCTCCTTTCTTGAAGTGTCATAGAGCATGATTCTTTCATCCAGGCTGATGGTTACAAACAGCAATTTATCAACAAGAGAGAAACAGATGGCTGAAGTTGGAGCCTTGTGTGTGTGTCAAAGCTATGGTATAAATTCTGACTGGTCACATCCCAGAGCTTCATCATCTGAAATGCTGCCAAGGAGAGACTTCCTCAAATAGGAGTGCTTCATGTGTGGGACAGGCTGGTTATTCCCACAGACAACAAATGTACTGAACATATTAGAAGTTATGCTGTACAAAACAATCTCCTCACCAAGAGACCCAGAAGCAACATATTGATTGTTCCAGTCGTATGCCACACAAGTTATTTCATCATTATGATCCTTAAAAGACTGATGAACTCATTTGAAATTTAAATTCCAAATATTAACAATGTTATTTAGGTCTGTGCTTGCCAAATATATTGTTGTGGAATCTGTATCAACACACCTCTGCTTCAGCCCTTTAACATACTCCAAGTGCAGAACAGGTTTTCACCTAAAATTTGACACCACTATTTTGTCATCACTGAAGGATGCTGTCACTAGGAAGTAATCCTAAGAATGGGGTCTCCACTGGAGCCAGAGATAAGAATGTTACCTTAAAGCCTAAGAATAAAGTCTCCATTTGAGTCAAGGATGGAAGATCAACTTATACCCTAAGAAAAAAGTCTCCAGGTAACTAGTAGTCTGCCATCAACACAAACTGCTCATCATAAAAAAGCAGAGTCCAAGCTTCTCTGATTTTTGGATTATTAAATGAATCAGCACAGGGCAGAAATCCAAAGAGCTAGCTGTCAATGCCCTTACCTTCTAACTTAACTATAGGCTTGCTTTTACATTCAGAGTGTTTGCACATCTCTGAAATGAGCAGGCCTGCTAAGTGTTGAGTAGAAGCTTCCCTACCAATTACAGATCAATGTGCACGCATCATTTTGGGGGCAAATAAAATAGGTTCTAGCAGCATAGTGCCACAGTGAGAATCCATTGACTTCCTCCTTGGTCTCCTCCATTTCACCCCTCAGGACACAGAAAAGGACCCACAGGAAGAGGGGAAGCTTCTCTCACTTCACACCAGCCATTACTGCCAGCTCCTGGAAACACTCCCTGAAAACAAACCAAAACAACCTATTCAGAATTGATTCATTTCTTTCCCTGCCCAGGGTTCATACTTTATTGTACAAATTGAGTATTACATGATGAGTTGACATGAGCTTCTTCAGGCAGGCCTGGAACTTAGCAGTTGAGGTCAGACATTTAAAGTCCATTGATGTTGCTTTCACAGCTGGAGTTTTTTTAGGCCTTAACTTGAATTATAAGCCCAACAAAGCAATGCCTCCATAATATGGCCAGTACACAATTCATTCTCCCTGTTAGAGTATAAGAGTTGAAATACATTTTAATACCAGTGAACTGGAATTATCACTTTCTATACCAGCCATGGCTTCAATCCTTGGCCCAAATCACAAAATTTGGCAGCTGATGTCCTTCAACAAACCCAGCTATCAGCTTGGCCCGACTGGAAGACACTTGTTTCATTTCTTAAACAGTCCCAGAAAAAAATGAAACTATAAACACAATTAAAAACTAGAAATTAAGGGATCAACTTCATACATTGGCATGTTTCTTAAAATAGTTTCCACACATGACAGGCTGGAGAGCCCAGCACACTAATTTGATTAATAGAGCATTAAAGTAATTAGTTTCACTGCTTAGATGTAAAAGTCAAGGAATGATCAAGAGGAATATTTAATTCAATAAGAAGAGTCGTCATTCGCTATGTATGTGCGAGAGCAGGCATTTGAGATAAAAAATTCTAATACATTTGTTTATAAATTAGTCATATTGTAAAGCTTTGTCAGCATTCTTTCCAATAGGAAGATTATTAATACTTTGATACTGGTTAAAAAGAGACAGAGACATTTTCTTAACACTTAATGGTTGTTTCAAAAGAGTGTTTCACAGAAAATACACAGCATACCAATGACATGTAGTATTTTCAAATCATGAGAAAAAAACTAAGACCAGTTCATCTACAGAAGAGCTTCTCAACTGTGAGTGAGTCTAGGACCATGAGGCATTTTGGACCATCACAAAATGAGAGTTAAAAGCATTTAGAGCTTGGGTAGCAGAAGCGAGGAACATTTCCTAGAACCCTATACTACCCAGGAAAGTCCCCTATAGTTGAATTATTTATAATTAAATTTTAATATAATTAGTTAATATTTATTAGGGGAAGGGAAACCTACAAATATAAAAAGCAATTTTAGGAGAAAATTGGACTCTGTGTGTGGGGATAGAACTTTTTTTTTTAAACACACCAAAACTAAAAAAAAAAAAAACTAAATCTTAAATCCTTAAAAATATTAACCATACCCTTTTAAAGTCTAATTTTTTAATGTCACAAACACTTTTTTAAAATAAACTCTAAATTCCCACTACAGTCTCCACAATAAAGAGCTATCAGACCAAAATGTCATTGGTATGAGGATGATCAAGTCCAGCTTACAAGCTTCCCTCATACCATTAAGAAGCTCACAATTACAAGGAATTAGGAAAGCACAGAAAAACTAAACAACCTATTTTGTTTGTTGGGAAATGCTGCTGTTTTCATACATGCAAATGTTAGACAGTTTTTAATCTCCTCCCTATCATACTTCTGCCCCAAATTTCTCACTAAACTCTGTTAGATTAATAAATATCCAAATAAAAATACAGAAAAGCATTCTCAAATCTCTCAGTTGTTTTCCTATTATCATCCTTATTCTGTGTATTCAATGATAAACTATAGACAATAGAATTCTACCGCCTGTATCTAAAGACTAATACACAGCAAGCTTGAATGAAATAGGTTGCGACCATTTTTTTTAAAAAAAAAAATAAAATGAAGAAGGATGAGCACATGCATATATAAACAATAGTAGCACAAAATACTTTTCTTTTTATGAGCCAACACTGTTTTACTTATTACTGAATACTAATAAAACATGGTTATATTTTTAAAGGATAGTATTTTTACTCCAACATATTGAATTGATTCCATTTGGTGATGTGTGGGGGTTGAACTTTTCCACCAATGTCATAGATGAAGTATTCCATATTTTAGTATCCTCTCCTGATGAAGTCAATCTGAGGTTTTCCTGCATGAGCCTTTAATCTCAGTACTTGTGAGGCAGTGGAGACAAGTCTCTTGGGGTTTAAAGGCAACCTGGTCCACATAAAGAGCTCCAGATCAGCCAAGGCTAGACCTGGTTTCCAAGCTCAGCCATGCTATCTGCTCAGCTCCCTGCAGCACACTACACAAACTCACTGGTGCCAGCTCCTTTTCCCAGCCTGCTTTCTTATACAACACAGGACCACCTGCCCAGGGATGGTCCTGCCCACAGTGGATTGGATCCTCAAGCATCAATCACCAATAAAGAAAATGCCCCATAGGCTTGCCTACAGACCAGTCTGCCAGAGGAACCAACTGAGGTTTCTTCTTCCCAGAAGACCTCAGCTATGTCACAAGTTGACAAAAACGTGATCAGCACAAAAGAGAGGACTCAAGGGGGGGGGGAACAGGGTAGGAGGAGGGCAAGGGGAGAAATAAGGTAGCTGAGCCTGCTCCTCCTCTCGGAAAGGCACTGCCATCCTTATTCTGCCTCTTTTCTCTTCGAGGCTGGGGGCCCAGGTACAAATAGACTCTCTGTCTTAGATTTTCTTGATGTTTGTTTTTCTATTTCGGCTCATCATATTCTGCTGCTTTGTTTTGTAAAAATCTATGCTATCACTGACTTGTTCAGTAGTTAGTCAGCAGAGGGCACCCTAGTATCAGTTAGAGCTTCTCTGGTTTCTAGCTCTCTCCCTCCTGATAGGAATTGCTAGTCTCGGTAGCAGCGTGCTTTCTGGGGCTATCTGCAGCACTAAGATGGTTTCTCTCAGTGTAGAAGCACAGTGGGGTGTTTTCTGCAGAGCCTGCTGTCTGTGGGATATGGAACAAGGGTCTGCAGAAGCAGAAGAGCCTGGGTCAAGAACACAGGTCTAATACAACTGGTTGTATGATCTTGACACACTCACCACCTAGCTGCTTGCCCACCACCCTACAATGAGGCTCATCTTTTCCAGACTGTTATAAGATACAGAGCAACTCCAAGCCATTCTGAGCTAAGGCACTTCTTTTTAGACTAGCAAGGTCCCTGGACCCCTGCTTTGGGAGCTTCCATTGCCCTTAAAGAATCAGAGCACAGGAACACAGTCTCCTCTTAAAGTAGAGGGAGGCCCTAAGGTGGGCATTTCCCAGAATCCATCTATGCTCAGCAACGGAGAAGCAGCCAGTCCCAGAGAGATTGCTGCTTTCCCAGACAGATAAGGACGGGGGTGTTGTGCCTGTTACCTATCAACCAGACAGCAAGCTATGTTGGTTCTGGCTACATGGCAGTGCCCTAACAGTAAGAAATGTCTGGTGAAGGGCTGCACAGGGACTGGAACTGGACTTGGTGATGGTATAGTGTTTCAAGGGCTTAGAAGGCAGGAAACCTAGGTTTACAACATTTAACTCATTTTAAAAACCAGGCTGCAGGCTGGAGATCACTGTCAATTTTTTTTAGAGTATTCAGGTGTGAGCCCTAGCACCCACATAGTGGTTCACAAGCATATGTAACACTAGTCCTAGTGTGTTTGACATCTTCAGGCCTCTAAGGACACGGCACACACGTGCTGGTGCATAGACATATGGGTGTGGGGGGCAGGGAATGCTCAGGCCATGCTGTACATGTGGAGGTCAGAGGATGGTTCTCAGAGCTAGTTGTCTTCATCTACCAATAGAGGATTCCAGTTACATGAGCAGACATGGTTTTTCTGAAACAAACATTAGATTTGAATACATCACCAACCTACCTATTAGAGAAACATGCTTTTGAACACAATTTGGATAAATGCAGTTTCTTGATTGTCACAGGCTACCTGGGGATGAAAAGATGAGGTGCCAGGTAGGTCTCAATAGCAAAGAGACTGAAGGAATGACCATCAAGATGTAAAGACAAGGCACAGCTCTTGGACTGGGCCTCTCAAGCTCAGGGCCAATTCCTGACGGGATAAGGTTTGTCCTTGCTTGTAACAAAAGCAGAGATGGCCAAGGGATTCACCCAGTAGCAGTCTGACCAAACAAAATAAGAAAATCTTGGTACTGACAATTGCTTTCCTTTCATTATTTCTAGATATTATCAGATTTCTGGCCTCAAGGGAGTACAGAGTGAGGTCTCGTGACCTATGAGCTGGCAACTCATGGATAGTAAGTGAATCCTGGAGCTGGCTTGCTGATGCTGTAGCTCATGTCTGCTGATGAGAGAGGGTGGAGAGGAGAAGGAGCTGATGAAGTCCCAGAGTCACCATAACCGGGAGCAGTAAACTGGCGAGAGCCGATCCTGGAGACAGCTACACCTGTGGAAATCAGGACAGTGACGAGTTTCAGTGAGCATCAAAGATTAATGCCTGGAATCCACCTCCATGGCAACCTCCATGGAATGAATGCACATCTACCTCAACAAGAGGGCTTGCACTGACTTCTTTAGGCTCAGCATTCACACTTCATCTGTGTGAGCCAGATGGAGAGCTGGATGGAGCCAGGGTGCCTGGATTCCCACTGGTCTTCAAATTCAGCGTTCTTAGGGAGACATTTCTGTGGCCTTGTCACTTAGCAGCTGCGCCCTCAGAAACATTGTCTAAATCTCTGTACCCAGTTCTCTTTTCTGTCATATGGTGATAATGGTCCCGATTGGCTGCCTGCCTGGGAGGCTTAAGTGAATAGAAATGGTTCATTGGTAACTAGGTTTCTTTTTAGTTATGAAGATGCTTTTAAAAAGTTGGACTACTTGGATAAAAGAGTTCCTGACCTTGGTAACTGAGCATTTGATAATTACAGGCCTCATGAATGGACAAGAAGAGCTGATGAGCCCCAGCAAGCCCTGGGGATCTTCGTGTCTTGTGCCTGCATTTCTAGAGTCTACACTGTTTGCTCCTGGCAACAGAGTCTACAGCTTAGCTGAGACACTCAGAGAGGTCCTGGTTCCTGCTGGATGCCTCAGGTGGGGTTCAAGTGACTGTATTTAGGGCAGACCTTCTCAGCCTCAGCACTATTGACATTGGAATTGAATCATCTGTGTGGGGTGGTGGGGAGGCAGGCTGTCCTGTGCATTGTAGGATGATTGGCAGTATCCAGGCTCGACCCATTAGATGCCGGTAGCACCTTCCATTCCATCTTGCCCCGGTTTTAACAATGGAAATCATCTTTAGACCTTGTTGAATGTCCCCTGGGAAGGGAGGAGAATCACCCTGTTGGAGAATTACTGTGTTTCTATGTGCCCCATGGAGTGAATCTCTGTGATTGGTTATAGTTTACTCCATTGTTTGTTGACATTTCTTAATCTTGCTGATTCCAGACTATGTCTGTACCCTGGCTGGAGAAGCCCATTCAGTCCTGTGAAAGAGTATTTTCAAAGTTGAAGGACTGCAGATTTTGTGAATCCTAGCCCCATTTGAAACAAAGGGCAGGGGTCCTGATCCCGGCTGGGTGATATCAGCTGCCACTCAGTGCTCAGGTCCTGTTATGCAAGGTCTGGGAGGCTGGGAAGCACTATGTAACTGTTTGGGGTTCTTTCCTTTTGGGTAAAATATGAGTCATGGTCAGACAATGAATGTTATATGGGGAATAGCAACTGGATCTCCTTGTATTGTGGATATAGTTTTGTTTAACTACAAACCTGAGAGCAGGTGGTTCCTTCTTCAAGTTGGCACCAGAACAAATAGTACATACATTCTTTTGACAGGTTAGATGGGAGTCATAGTGGAGGCATCTGGGATCTCCATTATTCAGGAAGTTTTGCTAAGTGCTCTGAGGCCCGCAACATGATGGGGGCCCTTGGTGCTTTTGATGGTTGACCTTTTATTTGGCCTCCACAGCAAATCACGCTTGGCCTCACTTCCTGTTTTACATTTTAGATTCTGGCTCTAAGAGTCAGGGTCAGATGCTGAGGACCCAAAGAAGCTTCGGACAAGGCTGACCTCTGTATTGGTATTGTTTCTGTCATTTCAGGCATCGGGTGTTCCTCTTTGACACGTTTATGCAGTGGTTTTTTTGCACTTTCCTGAATAAGGAAGCCTTTCAGGCAAACACAGATCAAAGATCAGGAGGGGCATCAGATGGGAACAGGTGTAGACAGTGTTTCCTTAGCAACCCTCAAGCAGAGCTGAGATTCCCAGTGTGGGACGAGGGGTCCAAAGCAGTTTAACTTGTTGTTGTGTGGAAAAAAACAGATTTTTGAAGAATGTTTCCAAACTGGTCAAAAAGTTTTTGGTTTTTTATTTTTTAATTTTATTTTTAGTCCCAAGCCTCAGACTATGGCATTTATACACCTTTTTGGACAAACAGGAGATCTAGTTTAGGGAAGCGTAGGTTGTTTTCTCAAGGAAATATAAGAGGAACACACCATAGATGGAGATGAGAAAGACAAAAGAAACTCTGGGGGCTGGAGTGTGGCTTCCCTGGTGGGGTGGGCATCCTTATCACGGAAATCAGCACTTACTTGTGCCTTGTAGCTTTTCAGAAGAAGTGGGTTCCTGCCCCTGCTGGGGATGGTGCTTGGGTCATGTGAAGGCTACTGTGCTGGAGGCTTCCAGTCACCTTAGGATATGGTGTTGGGGGCTTCTGGTCTAGATGAGAGACTCCTCCAAGAAGAAAAAGCCCTGCGGGATGGCTGACTGCTATTTGTGAAGAGGTGCTACCCCACTCTGGAAGTCAGGAGGGGTCTGTGACAATGGATGCTGTCATCAGGGCATCCCTGCTGATTGATGCTGCTCCGACAACTGTTTGGAGAATATGGGGCTACAGGCACCATCTCTGTCTCTCTCCTCTTTTTGCCTCTTCATGTGTTTATAGGAAAATGTGCTTCAGGCTGGCACATTGCCCCTTCTGTTCAGGAAGCACTCTTTCAGCCTCTAGGGCTAGGAAGAAGGCTCTGGGTATCCTGTGTCTTTAGGTTTTTATCCAGGTCTTTGATGGGCGTTGGCTCGTGTTCACCTCCTCAAGCAGTTTCTTCTCTTTCTCCTTCCTGATCAGCTGCCTGTCCACTGACAGGCCTTGCTGCAGCAGTCCCCAGCGAGGGCTGTACATGGCTTTTGCCTTCGTTTTCTAGAGGTGTAGAGAATTTGGGGACCTCTTGTTCTGCTCTCCCAGGTGACTCACTCCCCCCCCCCGCCCCCACATACCTCAACCCTCAACTTGAAACAAACATGGAAGACAGCCTCCTTTCCAAAGCACTCTCATGCTTGACGCCTCTTGCTTGACTCTCTGGAGCTAGCCTTCTTGTGTGAGATTCCTTCCTTGTTGATATTCCAGTGAGATTTTTCCTTTGGGCAGGTGATGCAGTGCCTATCTGCAGACATGGCCAGCAATATTTTGCCTTGGGGACCATGCTCCGACTTGTCTGAGTTTCTGGGTTGTCACCATGGGATTCAGCCGCTTTCTGACTCTTGGAGCCTCAGCAGATGCTAAGGGCCCCTGTTCTGAATGAATCTGGGGAGGCAGGAGATGTGTAACGTAAAGCAAATGGCACCAGGAAGTTGAGACGTTTGAGTAATTCCTAGCTCAGGAATACCCTGGGGGGAGGGGCTTAATGCTCCAGAACTTGTGGCTTCAAATCTTTTGGATAGTTTCTTCCCCCTTCCCTCCCTCCCTCCCTCCCTCTTTCCTTCCCTCCCTCCTTCCTACCCCTCTACCTGTCCCTTTTCAGCTCCTTCCCCATGATCTGGTTTCACCTTCTGTCTTTAGTGAAACCTCCCATTTCATTAAAGAGCGAGACTTTAGTGACTCGTGAAACCAGATGTTGAGAGAAGTCGCACTGGAAAGAGATTCCTCAGCACGTCACACCTTCTTGCCTTTTCTAACAACAAGAAGGTCCCTCCTGGCACCTATCATGCCCCCATGATGCCTGTCTTGAGCTCCCAAGCCTCTAGGTCCCCCACCCCATGGACTGGGGTGAGTGGGAGGCTCTTTATGATCTAGGGCCTGGGTTTGTTCTCAGGAAGGATTCTCCAAGACTTGACTCTGGTTTTTTAAATGAGAATTTGGAAATCTTTCTGTTCCTTGACCTTCAAGTTCAGTTTGCATCTGTGCTCTGACCACTTTAACAATCACATAAGAAAGATGCTGAGATTTTGGGTCTTTCCTTAGCCACCTTGGAGGTAGCATGTCCCTTGCTCATGATAAGTTGCTGGCACAGGCACCATTAGCCTGCTCTGCCTCAGGCTGCTTTTTGAGGCTCTTTCTCCCTCTGTATTTAAGAGGAGTTGGCCTGCAGGGGCTGCCTGTGTGCCAGTGTGGTCACATGTGGCCTTGGATTAGCACTCTGTTCTTGCCATCTTGAAGTTCTTAATGAAGCTTCACTTTTGAAGTAGTAAAGTTTTGGATTTTTGAAATAGTTCACTTTTAGCACCAGGCTCCACAAATTAGTTCCATGGTTCCAAAAAAGAACCATGTCAAAGAAGTGTGTTGGTGTCAGAGTGCAGGTGTGCCCATGGTGTTGGTGTCAGAGTGCAGGCGTGCCCATGGTGTTGGTGTCAGAGTGCAGGTGTGCCCATGGTGTTGGTGTCAGAGTGCAGGTGTGCCCATGGTGTTGGTGTCAGAGTGCAGGTGTGCCCATGGTGTTGGTGTCAGAGTGGAGGTGTGCCCCTGGTGTTGGTGTCAGAGTGCAGGTGTGCCCATGGTGTTGGTGTCAGAGTGCAGGTGTGCCCATGGTGTTGGTGTCAGAGTGCAGGCGTGCCCATGGTGTTGGTGTCAGAGTGGAGGTGTGCCCGTAGAAGGTTCCAAAGAGTGGGGAGGGGAAGGGGAGCCGAAGGGTGGGGTTGAAGAACAAGGAGAAGAAACAGGAGTGGAAGACTCAAGGCTTTCTAAACAGGAGGAGCAAGAGAAGAGTGTGGGAAATTTTATATGGAATTCAGGAAGAGAGAAACCCCATTAGGATAATCTGTCTACTTGGGAGGTAGATCTGTGTAGCAGCCCCCGCCCCCAAGTCTTTTGCCTGTGGGAGTGTGGTACATGGCTTGTAGCAATGCTCCAAAGGGAATAGCTGCCAGGGAGTGACACTCTAACAGCGTGAAGGGTTTCTTTGACAAGTAGTGGGTTTTCAGTGACCCTAGAGAAGATGAAAACTTATGGTTAGGAGGAGGAGGAGGAGGAGGAGGAGTCCATTGCACCATTGATGACCCCTGTAAAACAGGCCTCTGCACACACATCAGAGCCAGCACTTAATGTCACGTGACATCCATCAGGAACCGTTATCATTTTTTTGTTGTTGACATTGTTTGAGACAGGGTCTCATTGGCCTAGACTTCATACCACAGGTGAAGCTGGCTGGTGAGTTAGCCCTGCCTCTCTCTGCCTTCCCAGGGCTGAGATGGATTTCGAGATGCCTCTCTGCTTGGCTTTTTTATGTGAGTTCTAGGCCTTCATGCTTGACAGACAAGCACTCCATTCATCAAGCCCTCCTCCCTGTCCAGGCACACGTTTCAGGAGCCCCTGTAAACTCTGGCTCCCAGCTCTGGATTCTTTGTGTCTCTGCCAAGTCTCATTTTTCTCTGTGTCCTTTGTCAACAAGAAAGGCTGTTTTTGACTTCTCATTTTGGGTGGATTTGTTGGAGAAAATCCTTCAGGATGGGGCATCTTGAGGAAAGTGATGCTGCTGGAGATGTCACTATTATCATGGTCATCTGCAGCTACTGCAGCATCAATTGCTGAGAGTATTTTCCTTTGGGCAAGGGCATGGGAACACTAGTGCAGAGGGCTGATTGCCAGCACATCTGTCCGTTATCAGTGGTCTAAGCTGGGTCCTACTCTCGTTTTGTTCTCTGAATGGGGTTTCTCACGGCTACACCTTCCTCTCCTGTGGAGGGCTGTCCGCCTGCAGTTAATCAATGGTACCTTTTGTTAATGCTCTAATAAAGAGCCTTGCTTGTATATTGGCACCTTTAATACATAGGTGGTGTTCTGTGTCTCCCTTCTTGCTCAACATTATGTTTTAATATGTGGCTGTCCCTCCAAGGACTTAAAACTTACTGAAATGATCCAAAGAGCTTTAGTTTGTGCGGGTTAAAATTATTGATATTCACCATGCTAGAACTTAAAACAGAGGCACTTGAAACACTTATGGACACATTTGAAAAGAGCAGTGAGGAACTAACGCAAATAACATTTTCGCGGTACTGGGAAACTACTTTTGTCGCTGTAGACTCCCTTTTGTAGATAAATGACAATTTGCTTTGCAGTGTGAAAGGGCCCCATGAACAATGAAAACTTAGAAAGAATGTTTGTTTCTCATGGTTTTATAACGCAACCGCTAGAAAAAAAGCTATGGGATGTATCAAATTTTAGGAGAATCTGCTTGGGATTGATGGGTTTTGAACCCCTAAATCCTGAATGATACCATTGTTTGTGTTTAAAAAGCCATCTGGTCAGCAGATGTTCTGTGCCTTACCAGAAGACTTTCTAGTGTTTTTTGTGGTCTTTGTAGTATTCCCTATAAAACCTCTCAGTTTTAAATGGTATATGTTTATTTTACTATCTATTTTGCAACCAGTACTACATAGTCTATCATCAAAATCCTGAAATAGTCTTGGCTTTGTTAAAGAGTGCAGATTGATGGTTTTGCACATTACCAAAATGTGTAACTATTACTGCTACCATATCTTTTATTTTAGTTCTAGGACATTTTTCCAAAGTGAGATTTCATATTCTTTCTACATCTCCAATCCAAGGAAACATCTGCTCTGTTTTGTCTGTATGGCTTTGCCTATCGTGGATATTTCATGTAGATACAATTTTATTCGGTATATGTGGCCCCCTATGATCGGTTTCTTTTACATTGCATCATAATTCAGAAGATCATCTGTGTCATTGCCTGCAGAAGAACTTTGTGCTATTTGTGATTAAATTGCACCCATTTTAGGGATGTGTGTGGTGTTTTGTCCCTGCTCATGGGTAGGTGGCAATTTAAATTGCTTTCACTTTGGGACCATGACCAATGATGTGCACATTTGTTGCATGAGTTTTTATGTGGAAGCTTGGCTTCAACACTCTTGGGTCTGTTTACTTTTGAATGTCATCATTTGGATGTGTAATCACAGCTTGTTTCCATGCATTAATCCCTAACTTTGCTGTGACAGCATTTCAGCTCTTTCCTTCCTAAACTAGATAGGGAAAAATGAAAGAAACTAGCTCTTGGGACATCTTTTGAACCTACAGTGGTCTTGGAGATTTCCTGGGGAGGGGTGGGGCTTGGAAAGATAGATTTTTGTTGTTGTTGTGAGTTCTGTACAAGAATAGTTGCCAGATCCAAAGAGATGATCCAAGATTCCTCAAGTTCAATGTATACGGACAATATGGTGTTAAGAAATCCATATAGATCTTGTGTTTTTGCTGGGAAGTCCCTGGTGATGTGTCAAGGTCCCTCTCTGTCCATTTCTCTCTCTCTTTCTGATATGGTTGGTTTTGGTAAGAATGTCACCAGAGTTGTGAGGTCTCTGCCTGCAGGTGGCTCTGCTCTGTAGCTTGTGTCTTTTATGAGCAAAGATGTAAAACTTTCTGGTGGATGGCTATGAAAGGTTCCTCAGACAGACATAGGCAGTGCCCATGTCAAGTTGGTATTCCACGACTTTTACTAAGCCAGAAGCAGGTTGCTTGCCATAAGCAGACATGGCCCATGATACAGTGGGATGAGAAGTAATTGTACAGGACTGAGTGAAATAAGAGAATGCCAGCGTGATCTCTTATTTATTTAAACTATTGTTAATATTCTATTTACTCCTAAGCTACTTCAGGGAAGCTCCCTCCCCCAGTCCTCCATAAATCCTCACAATTAAATTGACTCTGCCTTTGTAAATGGAAAGAAAACTTTTGCAAGTGATTATTGTTTTCCACAGGTGTGCATGGGCATGTCACACTGTGGGTTTAATTTTGCTTTCCCCGATGTCCAATGGTGTCAATCATCTTTCATTGCCAGTCACTCACACATGCCCTTTAGTGAAGTGTCAGGGCACACTGTTTCAAAGGGCACTATGTGCCATTCATTCCAGACTCCCTGACCTATAGATGGGGATGGGAACCTGTGGTCCAGGAAAAAAAGGCTAGCCAGAGGATGGTAGTCTTAGAATGGAGACAAAGAGTGGATGTGAGGGGGACCTGGAACGCTAAGTCAGGCCTTGGGGCACCTCCCAGGCCCCACATCTCTTCAGCATTCCCCTGCTCTTGCCACTGAATGGATGCGTGCAGTCCAGGTACACTCCACTGAAATATTTAAGTGTGCCTTTGGGGTGTGCCAGGCTCAGAGGACCCACATATCCCAAGCAGGAGGGCTATGGTTTAGATGAGTCTTCATGTGTTTTCCCAAGGTTCATGTCCAGGAAGATGGCTCCCAGTGTGTGCTATTGAGGTGCTGGATCTATGGCATTGTGTGAAGTGATTAGGTCCTGGAGGGTATCGTCCACTGCCCATGGACTGAATTAATTTTGGTCTTTTTGAATAAGTTCCCTTTTGTTACTATGTCATAAAATGAGCATATCCACCCACCGTCCCTATACTTGGTTCCTGTATGCTGCCATTTCATTTCCCTTTCTCTGCCATGTATGCCACAGCCAAGAAGTTATCATCAGGACATTGGTACTGCTGCTTTTTTTTAAATATAAAAAAATGTATTTTTTATGTGTGGGTGTTTTGCCTACATATACATGTGCACTGAATGTATGCCTGATGCCTGTGGAAGCCAGAAAAAAAGGCTTCAGATCTCCTGGAATTGGAGCTTTATGTGGGTGTAAGCTGCTGTGTGGGTGCTGGGAACCAGATCCAGGTCTCTAAGAGCAGTAAGTGCTATTAACCACCGAGCTGTCTCTCTAGCCTCACACCTCCAGCCACCAGACTCTCTTAGCAGGACAGGAATTCTTTTATGATAACATCTCGTTGCATTGCGCTCTTAAAATTTTTCATCTGCACTAGTTGTAACCCACAAAGCTCTCTAACAGTTACTTTGACCTTGGTTCTGAAACCAAATTGAGCATGGAATCAATGTTCAAAAGACTGATCAGCAGAAGGTGAGTCCTGTAGAGCAGTTTCTTAACTGTGGGTCATGACCTGCCATGGGGTGGCAGAACTTGAATGGAAGGCTGAATTAGAACATTTGACAATGATAAAATGCTTCTGAGCACTCAGTGGGCCACAATTCCAAATCAGACATGTAATCCCAGGTGTGTCTGTTAGCACTTACCTGTGGCATTGTGTTCCTTCACTGTAGTCGGGGTTATCATAGTGATGGTTTCCAGTCTTTCTTGGAAGGACCAGGGAGGCAGAGGCAGAGGCAGGTGGATCTCTGAGTTTGAGGACAGCCTGGTCTACATAGTGAGTTCCAGGCCAGCCAGGGCTACACAGTACAACCCTGTCTCAAACAATCAAAACAAAATTAAAATAAATACAGTGTATGTTATTTCGTACTGTCATGCCACAAAACACCAACCAACCCACCCCAAACACCTCTTAGTTCAGACTTATTGCGTGTTATGGATTGCAATGTTTTTATTGTGTAAACAAAGATATCTCCTCTAATAGAGACATAATAGTTTAGTTATGGAAAACAAAAGACTTTTTACTATTTTCCTCCTGACATTTCTCATGTGTGTCTAATTATTATGTCTTTGATTGTGTGAGAAAAGAACATCTGTCTCATCAGTGTGCAAATTTCCTTTCACTTTTAATAAATGATAAAATTATATGTATATCAAAAAACTGTTTAAAAATAAACCTTACATTATTATTAAATGTTTGCTTTGCATTTTTTTTGTATATTCGGATTCTATAAAGTTTTTGAGTATGAAGTGGGGTTGAACAGAACGTGTTTAAAACGCTTTCTAGAAAGACTTCGTGGTACTATGTGCTGCCATGAACTGTTTCCTGTGTGGTTTCCTGACTGGCCACTGGAACACTTCTTTCCCATATTCTTCCTTGTGTTCTATTAGCTAATCTACCCTCAACATCTCCAGAGGCCCAGCCTACACACGTGGCTCTGAGTTAGATCTCATAAGGACAGTGGCAGCCGTCTACTCTAAAGATTGCCTTCTCCCAGTAGACTGGTCATTGCAGGGGCCAGGACTCAGGCTGCTTTACTCTCCACAGCTCCCCACAATCCTCACCCCCCACCTCCCCATGGCTATATGCTGGCAGGTTTTGTCAGTTTGTGCAGACTACAATCACCTGGCAAGACAGACTCTCAGAGGAGGAATTACCTCTATCAATGGCTCGTGGACTTGTCTGTGGCGTATTTTATTAACTAATGCAGGCCATCCAGCCCACTGTTGGGCCATGCCACACCTGGGCAGGTTCTAGTCCTGGGATCTGTAAGGAAGCAGACTGAGCAAGCCATGAAAAGCAAGCCAGTAAGCAGTGTTCCTCCATGGCCTCTGCTTCACTTCCTGCCTTGAGTTCTGACCCTGGCATCCTCCAGTAATGAACCGGAAGTGTAAGATGGACTAAACCCTCCTCCCCAAGTTGCTGATGGTCAGTGTTTTATGATAGTCACAGAAAAGAAACTAGGACAGGCCTGTTTGTTTGTTTTTTAATCTGAAGAACAAAACTAGGCTAAAGAAAATGCTTTTGTGTCACGTCAGTGTACCAGGGCCATGAGAACGTACCCAGGAAAAGCAGGAGGAAAGCCTTTTATGGACCATGGTTTTAGAGATTGTGGTCCATGGCCAGTTGGCCCTATTTCTGTGGGCTTGTTTTGGCTGAGCATCATGATGCCTGTGCAGTGGAGCAATGACCAAGAAGGAACCAGAGACAAATTATACATCCAGAAACTCACTTTCTCCACCCAGATCCACCTTCCCTGGTTTCCACCACCTTCCAAAAGACAACTAAGAGTATTTAGTAGATTAATCTATTGATTAGATTATCCTCCTCCCATGGGCCATCTCTTTCCCAAAGCCTACTTTTGAATATTGAACTCAAATAAAACCTCTTAGCTAAACCCTATAAGTATATATTAATAGTGTAATTTTCAGCCAGTGCAATCATAAAATCATTTTATGACATGGGATTTGCTGGGTGACTGTTGTACTTTCTCTGGCAATGGAATCTTCCATTCTTCCTTTGGAATTTCCTTTCTCATCCTGTCCATTCAGGTTTAATGAGGATTACAACACCTTCTAGCCATGGCTAAGAAGATTACATCTAAGATGGGTCAAACTTTTGACATTTTGAGCTGTAACGGAGGTGAATGCAGTACCTCTTTCCACTTGGAGCCAATTGGTTCATTCAGCAAATGTTTATTGGGTATCTGCTGGGGATGCAGCCAGTGGTGGACATGTTTCCTGCTGTGTGGAGGACATTAGTCTGAGAAAATCGAGCCATCAGATTAGAGCAGAAACAAGAGACAGGAAGAGCACGGGTCACATTTCAGTCTCCAATTCAGGTTGTCGTCGTGGGAGAGCTCCCAGATGGATGAGATAGCCTGGCCTCTGGCCAGCGAGTCTCTCTCTCTTTTGTTGGAGATGTGAATATCCATATTCCCTTCAAAGACCCACCTCTTACAAAGATAACATATACCCTGAGAGGCCAGTGCTCCAGGGTTTCTGGAGGTACTAATTTATTATTTCCTACAAGCGCTTTCTTCCAAGTTCAGCTCTGCTAGCTCACATTCTCTCACCTTGGTGGTGGGGTCACTCATTCACTCACTGACTCTGGTTCCTACCTGCCCTAAGACTGCCCTGAGGAGACACCCCCACCTCACAGAGCTCCCATTACTTTTTGGAAGCTGTGGACAAGGAAATGACAGCAGCTTTATAATCTAAGCCCCTTGTATCTCGGCAATATTTGAGAGCTCCCATCATGCCTTGCATCTGGGGACTCAATCACTGGTCTTCCAGGGATCCATCCTTCTTGGTTTCTACTCACAGCCAACCCTGTTCTTTTCCAGCACTCTGGCCACAGGAGGTCAAGTGATGCTGTGAGACTTCTCTTCTGTAACTTCCTACATGGCCTTATCTTCCTGACTCCATCTTTCTACAGATGTTTTATGGATTTATATCTCCTTCCCAACTCCTTCTAGAACTCTGAATTCTTACAGTCAAGTGCCTATGGGTATTTCTCTTGTCTGAATGAGCTTGGCACATTCGAGTCCCCTCTCCTCTGGTCTTCATCCTTGCCAGCCTTACTTTTTGTCCTTGGGGCTGACGGGTGTGGACACCACAACTGGCTGCTGGCCCCTGCCTCCAGGCAATGTGGAACCCTAAAAAGAGAGAGACGGGAACCAGTAGCCTGGGAATATAGTACTTATCCTCAAGGAGTTAGCTTGGGGTGGGGGTGTAGCAGTGTTAGAGTGCTTGTTAGCATAAGTGAGACCCTGGACTTGACTCCAACACCAGACAGAGTTTAATCTGGAACTGGCACTATAGAACTATTACCCCCACCCCACCCCCCCAGTTCCTGGTTGCTTCTTATTCTTATTCCTTATGGCCTGAAGTGCTAGCTGTCAAATCCATTCTTAAGGTCCCTGGTTCTTCACACCACTTACGAGTCCCTTGTATTTTGTCCACAGGTTTGTAAAAGACCTTTGTAACAAATCCCCCCTGAATGATGCAATTTCAAGGCACCATCTGTTGTCTCTTGGGACCTGGGCTGAATTAGTAATTGTCATTGGAGATGGCCCTGGGAAACAACCTGAATGTTCTGGGATTGGGTTGATCCATTATTTAAGGAGGGCAGAGGGAAATGGAACATGGATTCTCCACTGCAGGTAGGGACAATCACAATTTCAGAAAGAATTATTGGCAGTAGTGACAGTGATAATAGGCAGGTAGAAAATAAAACAGATTTCAAATGGTTGTGGTGCATGGTTTCTATGGCAACAAAAGAGGATTTAAAGATTTTGGAGTTATTTGGATTCTTCAAAAAGCACAGAGGAGAAAGAATTTTCAAAGTACAAACACAAATTTTAGAGCACGGAATAAGAGGGCATCGGGGTGGTATCAGAGGGTCTTCCGCCTCTCATCTCATCTCCCAGGGGCCAAAGGGAGAGGTGGCTAAGGTGAAATTTCTCTACTTACCCTCCCCCGTTTTGGATTTTAGTTGTTTGGGGATGATTTGTTGTTGTTTTACAGACAAGGTCTCTCTGTGTATCTCTGTCTGTCCTGAAACTCTCTCTGTAGAAAAGCCTGGCCCTGAACTCAGAGATATGCATGCCTTTGCCTCTGGGGTACTGGGATTAAAGGTTTGCACCACCACTGCCCAGCTTACTTACCATTTCTTCAAAGCCCAGAATAAATGATGAAAAATGCATGTTTTCAGAGCAAATCTACACCATGGGGAGAGAGTAGTTCCCCTTGACATATGAGGTAGGAATGTGTAAACAAACACAGAGAAGGCGGCGACATTTGAATCCATTTCTCTTGAATCTCATGCCATTCACGCCCAGAAGTAGCTGTTCCTCATCCCATTTCCCATCCACAGGAAGAAGCACGTTCTAAGTCTGAATTCCTCCCCTTGCCTCATCGAGACTGCTTTCCTCCCAGACTCTGATAGACTCTCAGTTACTTGAATCAACAGCCTTACATTCAGTGCAAATTTCTGTCTTCCTTGTAGCCCTATCTAGCAAGTACTTTTGATTCTACTTTACAGTGCCAGGAGCTGGTATTTAAAGATTTATTTTGAATTTGTGTATTTGTATGTGTCTATGCATGGGTACGTACATGCACATGCATGCAGGTGCTGGTGGAGGCTGTTTACCATTTCCATGTTTACCTTTTCTTTAAAACATATGTGACAGATCGGATCTCCTGCAGCTAGAGTTAAATGTGGTTGTGAGCCACTGGATGGATGTGAGTGCTGGGACTAAACTGGGGCCTCCAGCAAGAGCAGTGCACACTCTTAACCCTGCATTGTCTTTCTGCTCTCAGGAAGCTGATAGTTAATATGATTTCTTCTGCCATTTTGTACATTACCAGCCTTTCCCAACTGTCCCAGAGCCCCATTTTTCTGACTGCTCTCTCTAGTTTCTCTCTGGCCTCCTATTGCTACCATCCACACCAACCCCAGAACATCCTTTAAATAAACTACCACCACTCTGACGTTACTCATTTGCAGTTTTTCCTTGACATTTCCAATGAAACTCAAAGTCCCTTTTGTCATGGCTTCCAAGATACCCCATGACTTGGCTTCACCCATTTTCCATAGTGTGGTCTACTATCCATTCATTTCTCTCCTTCTCTAGGTTCTCTCTTTCCATTCACCAACATGGCAACCTTTCTGCACACATCAAAGAATCTCCCCCCACCCCAGTCCCTTTGCAGTTCCTGTTTCCTAGGCACAGCACGTCCTCTCTCATGCAGGTCACTCTCATGTTGTTGACGTATCTGCCTTAATATCCCCCTTTACAGAGAACCTCAGATAACGCCCCTCTTTTTCCATGTTTATCTTTTTCTGCAAACCCTTATGGTTCCTATACATTCTTATTCCCATTCATTCTATCTTTGAATCTAGACAAGAAGAGACTCAGCGGATACTGAATGAAGACAATGGAGCAGAGATTGATTCCTGTCCCAGCCCAGACTCTGGATGCTAGCCAGGGGTTTCCAGAGGAAGTGGTGGTGCCAATGCCAACGGCACATTCAAGGGCACTGGAGCCCCAGGAAATCCCACTGTGGGATCCTGCTTCCTCAGAGTCATGCTTTTCCAGTTCCTGGCAGGTCCCAGCTTCTTTGTCTTCTCCCTAACTCTCCTTGGTTGAAAACATTTATCAGGAGAGTAAATCGTTAGCATTTTCTTCAAACAAAGAACCATAATGGGTCTTCACATTATAGAGTTCTTGGTGATGTGGCTTCCTCTAGAAACATTCCCACCCTGACTTTGAGTGCCACAGGATGCAACTAACTGCACCTTATTGGGGGATGTTTTGAGTACCATTCTTCTCTCACTTCCTAAATAGAGCTAAAGCCTCTGTGGTCTTTTCTTTCCCTTTGGTGGGAGCTTCTGTTGACATCTGTGTTAGAAGCTGGGGGAGTTGGGAGTTAGTTGTCTGGAGGAAATTAAGTGTTAGAAAATATCTTAGTCCATTTTTTAATTGCTATAACTCTATGCCACAGACTAGGTAATTTGTAAAGAGAAAAGATTATTTAGCTCATTTTTCTGAAGGCATCTGGTGAGGATTTTCTTACTGTATAACACGGCAGAGAACACCAAATAACAAGCATGCCCCTTAGGTCTGTTGTATGTGTCTGTCTGTTTGATCTGTTTGTGTTCTGACAGATAAAGCTTGCCTGGAGATCAAAGGTTGGAGCTAGCCACTAGTTAACTATAGAGGCCAGGCAGTGGTGACGCACACCTTCAATCCCAGCACTTGGGAGGAGGAAGCAGGAAGATCAGGAGTTCAAGGTCACCCTGGGCTACATAAGATTTGTCCAGTCTAAAAAAGAAACAGAGCAAGGTGGTAGTGGTGCACACCTTTGATCTCAGCACTAGGGAGGATCATGCCTTTGATCCCAGCACTAGGGAGGTGGGGACAGGATCTCCAGCCCCTGTTTGGTCTGAGGGTTTATTAGGAAAGAGTCTCTAAGTGGCTGCTGCTCTGCTTCTCTGATCTTTCAGCTTTCACCCTCAATATTTGACTCTGGGTTTTTATTTAATTAGACTAATTAGAATTTCGATTCATTGGTATCTGTGGTAGGACAGGCCCGTAGGGCCGAGAAAATTGGCTCCAACCAGTTGCCAAGACATGCACATAATGTACTTCCTTATGAGTCAACCTGGAGTGGGCCTTAGGGCCTAGCAACAGACATTCTCAGAGAAACTGATTGTGCCCAGCTGATGAGGGGTGACAGAGCAACATCATGGGCTGGGGACACAGTCTGGGCGGTGGGAGGAGGGTATATAGGCTCTCCTCATTGCTCAATAAAGGAGCTAGACATTTGCTTTTCACCGGACTCCCAGGGTCTGTTTCATTGCCCCTGTGTCTTCTCCCTCCCTCCCAAAGAGAACTGTTAGGACTGAGCAATAGGTCTCCCTTGCTTTTTGTTTTGTTTTAAATGTGTGTGGTGTATGTGTTCATGTGTGTGAACATGTATTCACATATATACATGTGCATATGGAGGCCAGAGGATAACACTGATCATTTTTCTTGATTGTTCTCTACATTATTATTACTATTCATTAGTTTGAGATAAAGTTTGTCACTAAACCCAGCATTTGCTGATTCAGTTAGGCTGGCTGGCCGCTTCCACCTCCCCTACTCTGAAATTATAGACTTGTGCTTGGCTTTTGATGTGGGTGCTGGGGATCCAAACTTCGGCTCTTATACTTGAGGACACACATTTTAGCAGCTGAGCCATCTCCCTAACCTGTCTAGTTTTCTTCTTAGATCTCAAGCTCTTTCTTCATGGTTTTATCTGATCCTAATTACCTCTAAAGACCTTCCCTCAACATATTATTAACATGTGGATACATTATCTGGTCCAGGGGACACACTGAAAACATAAAAAAAAAGTGTTCTCCCTCCCTGCCCTCAGAATTGTTAGGGGATAAATCTAAGGGTCTTCTTATGCATGCTAGGTAACTGTTCTTCTATTGAGCTATGCCCACAGTTTTGGAGATCTTTAGTGCCCCAGGGGCTAGGAGATCCCCAGGGTGAGCCCTATTTCGAGGGTTCCCCTCTAAATAGAGTTACAGAATCAGTGCCTGCCTTTCAATATGCTTTCAGAAGGGAAACGCACTGAGAGAGATGTCTTTAAGGTCAAGTCTGAATGTGGCTGCTTTACTGTTGATTTCCTACATGGGGCTTGAAGCCTCCCTTCTAGAACAGAGGAACAGAGGTGTGACATTCTTGCCTTTCCAGATCATGGAGCTGAGCTAGGATTCCCTCCTCACCCCACTCTTACGGGGTTTCCAGGAGGGTAAACCTCCTCACTCATTCCCAAAGCATGTTTGACAGGCAGCCACAACAGGAGAAAAGTAACCCAAAGGAATCAAATGCCATCCCAGCCTCTGTTCATTTGATGTGGTCCCCTCAAAACAGAAGAGACTGAAGCCTCCTCCAGGTGGCATTGGGCACCTGCAGGATACTCATCCATCTTTTTTTTGTCCTGACGCACAGACAGTTCTGCTCAGAGTCAACCAATAAGTTCATTTTACAAAGACCATATCATCAGGACAGCAGGAAAGACTCTTCCCTCCGATGAGGAATACATGCCCCAGACAAAGGGCTTCAGCAGGGGATGCAAAGCTGCAGCCAAGCAGACAGGACCCTACCCTATGCCCCATAGATCCCAAACTATGACATCTATACTATTCATCTTGCAGAGGGTGGGGCCTTTGGTCTGAAGTTCAGAGCAATGAGTGCTTAAGGTCACAGAGCATGGACAATGACTCTCCATCCATGGAGACAGTGACTGAAGACCCGAGGATACAGGATGCTGTTAGGTGGCTTGCCTTAGCCACATTTTCATTTCCCTCTCCCCCTCTCTCCATTCCTCCCTCCCACCTGCCCTCCCTCCCTCTCTTTCCTCTTCTTCCTCCCTCCATTCTTCCATTCCACCTTCGTTTCCCTTCCTTCTTCCAGTTTTTCCCTTCCCTTTTATCCTTCTTTGGCCTTTGGTTTCTTTACCTTTGTTTTCCTCTGTATATTTTCTTCACTATTAGCTAACTGTCCTCTTCTTCCAAGGTGTGAGTTTCTGCTCCTCCCAGCATTGGAACCCAACCACAGCACCACCTCTAGTCTCAAAGCCATACTCAAAGCCAGCTCAAGGTGACACCTCCTGCCTGGCATCGTACGTCTCAGCCTCTAATTCCATCAGGGATCAGATGTTCACCCATGCCCAGTCAGGTGTAGGGGAGGGGGCAGAAGTCAGGTGTTCCCTGTGCTGGACCATGCACTCTGTGAACAGGGTTGGGTTCTCTCAGAAATGGGTATGTCAAAGCAAGAAATGAGTGTTACATCAGGTTCATGTGGTTAGACTAATTGTCTATTGCTCCAGATGGGCTCCTGAATATCAAACAGAAGGATGTTTCCACAGGAGACCAGCCAAGTGTGAGTTCTAATTGCCATTTTGGAGCTATAACATCCTAGACAAGCTACTCAGCATCTTCGGGCCTTAATTTGTTCATCTGTATGGTATCTGTCTGATAGAATTGCTGGGGATTAAATAAATCTGTGCTATTAAAATGAATCTCTTAGACAATAATGGCCTTTAGAAAATGAGTTCTCTCTTTGCCCTAGGATCTCAGGCAGCTCTGTAGATCCAAGAGCCAAGCTGAGCTCACAGCAAGGTGCTTCCAATCAGGTGTTGCTGGGTAACGTTCACTTTGAGGAGAAAAGGAAAAGCTTTGCCATGTACTATGGATACCTCTGCTACAAAGGAAGGCAGTGGTACAGATGTGGGTCCAGGGTGTTGGAATCACAGCATCTCTCTTAAAGGATCAAGGGAGACAGCTAAGCAACCTATCCAGCATAATTACCTGAAGTTAAGCCAACCTTCAATAAACTAGCTATTACCACACAATCTGAGATATAGAAACACACCAAACGGGACAAACACTGACTCAGTTGGCGTGGGGACAAGAAGCAATGACAGATGTCCTGATTAGTGTTTTTCAGTTTGACACAAGCTAGAGTCCCCTGGGGAGACTCTCAGTTGAGGAATGCCCTCCAGCAGACTGGGGGATGGGTAGTCCTGTAGCATTTCCTTGGCTAATGATTGATGTGAGAAGGGCCAGATCCATAAATAGAGTTCCTCTGCGCTCAGTTCCTGCCTCCAGGGTCCTGCCTTGAGTTCCTGTCTCTCGATTACTGACTGTAACATATCATCCAAGTAAACCCTTTCCTCCCCAAGTTGGTTTTAGTCATGGAGTTTATCACAGCCATAGGAAGGCCGACTAGATTATAGAAGAGCAAATTAGCGCCATAATGTCATGAGGTCTCTCTCTCTCTCTCTCTCTCTCTCTCTCTCTCTCTCTCTGTGTGTGTGTGTGTGTGTGTGTGTGTACACGTGCGTGCAGTATGTGTGTCCTTGGAGTTGGAGGACAACCTCAAGTGTCATCCTCATAAACGCCACCCATTTCCTTTTAAATGGGGTCTCTGGTTTAGAACGGTGAGCCAGAACCCCACAGGGATCGTCCTGTTTCTGTCTTCCTTGTGTTGAGGTTTCGAGCATCTGTCATTTTGACATTGGTCCTGGGGTCCGGATGCAGAGCTTTGCCAACTGAGCTCTCTCCACCACTGCCTCGTTTCTGGTTTGAGGCTAACCTCAAACTCGCTGTGTATCTGAGGCTACCTCTGTGCTCCCGATCTCCTAGTGTGTGCCACCACACCCAGCAGAGTCTCAGGGGTCCTGATACCCAATCAGGCAGCCTCGGTACCATCCCCATCTCTATTGCAGATCCATCCTTTGTCACAGAGAAATGCTACCCATAACAAGAAGTGGGTGAGGGTCCACGGCAGAACATTTCCACTTTATTCTCTGTAACCCCTTCTTTGGTAAAACAAGAAGACAAGGAAATCCAAAGATGAAAGGAACACACAAATCAAGACCACAAGAGGGCTGTCACCCTCCACCACGGGAACTCTGAGAAGACAGCTACATCATTAGCAAGCTGGTGGGCAGAACCAGAAATTCGGGGTTGGTGGTAGCCTGGGGCGAAGGGCAGAGGGTAGCAGGAGGAAATGAGTCCACTCTGTTGGACTCGGAAGCCTAAATCATACAGCGAAGGAGCTCATGCATCACATCCAAGAGACTAGGGAAGCTCCCCCGTGCCCCACCCACCACTCATGTGGCTGGTGACCCACGGCAAGCAGAACTGTTCATCTGGCCAGGGTTGGGCTGGTGCAGCTCAAAGGAATGCAATCAGCCACCCACACCCCAGTTCTTCTTTCCTGCTCCACAGGTTGGTGTGTGCAGGTTGCAGGGGTGGGGAGGGGAGGTCTTGCTCTCTAGGTCTGGGAGGGAGTATCAGAGAGACGGGATGGTGGGGGCAGGGTCTGGGGGGTGTGCAGAAGCAGCCCCTGTCCCTTCACCCCTTTACATGGGGGGCTCACTGCAGAGCACAATCTCCAGGTCCTTTCTGTAGAGTCTCCCTGCCTCGGCCAAGGACATGACGCTCTTTCTGTAGGTGGTGAGCTGTTGAATGTTCATCTCCTAGGAAAGAGAAAGAGGTGAGAGCACACTTAGTACATGGCCTCGCCCAAAGGAGTCCCCTGCCACACAGTCCCCGCCACAGCCACACAGTCCCACATTCACAAATGCACTGGTGAACCTTCCTTCCATCTACCCTAGGGCAAGCAGCCTGATGGACAACAGGCATGGACTCTGCCGTCAGGCCAACCCATTTACTTTTGCTTACTGGTTACATTGTTTGGAGTCAACCCTTCTGGGGCTCAGCAGCCTTAGTTTAAAATGGGAACACCAACAATCCTTGCCTCAAGGAGGCATGGTGATGGCCAGGTGGGGATCAACACTTACACTGACCAGTTCAGAGAAGCAGGGATACAGTGGTGACAGTTATGGTCTCTGTGTGACTCAGATCCCCCCACCACCACCCTAGAACTCCATTTATCAGGGTAAACATGGTCTCTGTAGGTGATGGAGATGAGATCAGGCAAGCCCCTGGTCCTGTCTCCAGACCTCCTGGATCATACATTCCCAAGCTGCCTCCATTGTAAACAGGGAGGGCTTGTTTATCTTCTGTCTTCTCTAGCAACAAGGCTCATAGCTCTCTTGTTCACTGGTGGTCCTTAGGGACCATTGAAGCAGAGAATCCATAAACATATGTCATGTGGGATGTCTTTATGCTATAAATAAAAGACTGTTTTGGCCTATGCCAGGCACTGTAGAAGTAGAGAAATCAAGACATAAATTTAAAAATAGACAAAAATCAAACAAAAATGCAATCCAACTGCCCCTAAATGAACATATAACAAAATAAATAAGCCACAAGCCACATAACAAAACAAATTAATAAGAATAAATTAAAATAAAAAACAATGTACCTAAAACATAAGCCAAACAAAATAAAATTAATATAAACATCTTAATCACTTTTAAAAAACTAAACAAATCAAATAAATCCAAACCATAAAACTAAACTATAAATCTATAAATCTAACCCCCACCAAACAAGCCAAGCCAAAACCTCATGTTACACATGCCCCATATATGCTGGAGGCCAACAGTAAACAGGCCTGTTGGGATTCTGGACTAGCCCCTGCAGACACACCTGGCCAATCGCCATTAGCCTGGCCCTGCCCTGAGTTCTGACATCAAGCTCTACTTAAGGATTCCCACCTTTGATCTGCCCCTCTCTTTATCCTTCTTCCCCCGCCCCATCCTGCTAGAGGTCCAGCTCCTCAACCCCTCCCTCCCTCTCTTCTCTCTTCTTCTTCCTCCCCCTCCTTCCTCTCTCTCTCTCCACTCTCTTTCCCTCTCTCTCTCTCCATCTATCTCTTGGCCACCTGGGCGCAGTCTAAGTGTCTCCCACTGAGCTGCCTTCTACCACGCCCACATGGAGCACGGGGCCTCCATCCATCGCCATCCGCTGCCACACCAGGTATACAAGTTATCATAACATAGCAGGACCAACACCTGATAGTCCTTATATTAAACAGGCATCTTACGATAATTGCCTAGGATACAAACACCCAGTGGGTATGACATACGGTCAGGTCACCACAGCAATGGGAAATGGCTGACCTCTTTTCTCCTCTCCTGCTCTTCCTCTCCCCGCCCCCTTCTCTCCTCTTCCCCCTCGTGAGTATTATTACTGTTTTGTATTGTTGGGGTTCAAGCCAGGTCTTTCTAATACTAGACAAATATTGTACCTCTAACCTGAGTCCTCAGGCCCCTTCCTTATACCTTAAATATATACTTCCCCTTTGGGGTTGATGGTTCCTTATCTCAATTCTGCTGATGAGAAAACAAAAAGATAAAGGCTAAACCTCTTCCTAAAAGGCTGGGTCATCTCACCAAAAATATCTTCAGTGCCAGGAGCCTCAAACTCTACCTTCTTCCCTAGACTACCCATGTTTTGTCCCTCTTTTATGGGGGCTCTACCACCAGTGTTTTCTTACATAGTTTGGAGACAACCTCTGAAATCAGTGATCCCTAGTTTTAAGGCACCGTCCCCACCCAAAGGCATTTTGCAAGCATCTCTGGATTGAGAAACGTCTTCCCTAAAGTTGTGAAGATTCTGGAAAGGCCATGTGCACATTGAGGAGGAATATGTTCCTCAATTAGGAATCAAGGAAGGGACCCCCTTTGGAGGAGTCATATTAACCCTAAACTTGAAAAAAATTTTCAAAGGGAAGCATGGCAGAGAGAGACAGCCTAATTTTTATCTCTTTGGGTTCTGTTCAAAACTTGGGAAAGACCTTAGGGTGCTACCCCAGCCTTAGGAATGCTGAGAACTATTGAAGCTCAGTCCCCTCAGCTCAGGAGCCTCAGCACTAATCTCCTTAGAAACCTTATCATAATTCATGCCGGCAGGCTCCTTTAAGATGAGGCTGCACCTGCCATAATGGCCTTTTCCCTTCCTAGCTCAGGTGCTGAAATTTAGTCACACAGCTCTTTCTCTTTGCTTATTCATTCTCTTAACGCCCAGGTGCCAAGTCGGGGGGCCTAGCACATGTGGAAGGCTCCCATGTAAACAGCCCTATCAGCACCCATTTGCCCACCTCCAGTCTATCTTCCAAATCCTAGCCCCTGGCTCTTTGCTTTTGACTGCATATCTGGAGCTAATCTGTCCAGTTCTATGCTCTGGTCTTCATATTAGCTAAGAAAGATCCCAGTGAGTTGATGACCATGAAATGCAGGTCACTCTGAGGTCTAATGCATGTATGCAGAGTCTGCCACCATCAAGTATTAGGCATAGCCTTATAAAGGCTAATTAGGTTTCATTAAAGCAATTTGAGTCAAAGATAGCTTTTCTTTCAGTTTTCTAATATTCATTGGAGCACAGGTGGCTACATAAATGATTTTCTTTTGGGATACAGTGTCAAGAAAAAGGTTTACCGAGTCCTGAAACTGGTGTGGAGAAGGCTTTCTTCTTCCCAAGAATTGTGTGAATCCTTATCACTTACATTAAAATGTAAATGTGGGATGAAATCAGTGAAGGTTAACACTCAGGGTGAAGCCATGAGACCAGAAAAACACTTGCAAAGAGAAACAAATAGACCCAGAGGGTGCAGTGAATTTTTTTTTTTTCTGAAATGGAACATTAAATTTAGCTCTTACTTGGCAGCCAAAGCAGTTGGGCAGCTCTAAAGGTACAGAATGTTTGTCATCTAATTAAAGAAAGCGGCAGTCATTTTCTCTGTGAAAGCCATCTTCTGGCAGGTGAAGGAAGAGAGGCCCCTGCCTTCTGATCACTATACTACCTGATCCTTCTCACCCAGGGTTCAGGAGAGAGACCAGAGAAGGGCTCTGGAGGATTCCCAAGAGGCAGCACCAGACACAAAACTGCTGGTTTTCTCGGCCTTTACTCTGAGACTCTTCAGTGACTTTCCTTCTAACCTTCTCCCTCGCCCCAGGTTCTGCCGTTAGTGAATTTAGAACAGTTCTTACCCCCGTTGGCCTCTGCCCTCCAAAATCTCTTTGTGTTAAGAGTCTTTCATGACGGTACTTCTACAGGATGGGCTATATGAACATTGCCACTGCCTTACAGCATCGTTATCCACAAGAGCCAACACACAGAAGCAACACACATGGGCATAGGTGGCAAATGGGTAGACTCAATGTTTTACACGTGCAAGGCAATTATCACTCAGCTCTAAAAAGAGGAGAATTCTGACATGCTACAACATGGGCAAGCCTTGAGTTCAGCATGCTGAGTGAGAGGAACCACAAAGTAATCATATATAATTTCCCTTCTATGTGGTACCCACAGCAATGAACTCTGCAGATGCAGATTGAGATGGGAGAGCTGGGTTGCTATGGGTGTGAGACTTCTCATTCTTCACAAGATGTGAGCTACAGGCATGATGCTGCTTACACAGTGTGCAAGATATATTTGGGTATATCCGATATTTTTTAAAAAAATGGTTACAATGACAAACTTGGTTATGTGTAAATCAATCAACCTGCAAAAGACAGCCCAACCCACAAATTGCCATTGACTTGTCACCTCAGGTCAGAGATGACAGAATTCATTGTCAATCACTCCCAGTCCTGGGACCCACAATACCCCACCCCTGGGCTCATATTCTTACCTTCTTATTCTTCTCATACAGATCCTTCAGGAGGGCATCCAGCTCATTCTCATCAATATAGCCGCTTCCATCCTGAGGGTGGCAGCAGAGATCTGTCAACCCAGGGCATTGAACTCCCGAGCCCAATTACCCTGACTACCACAGCTTTTCCGCTACCTAATTCCCAAAGTTTTGGGCTGTGTGTGTGTGTATTTCTGTGTGTGTGTGTGTGTGTGTGTCTCTCTGTGTGTTATGTCTGAATGTCTCTGTGTGTGTCTGTATATGTATCTGTGTATCTGTGTTGTGTGTCTGATTGTCTGTCTGTGTGTCTGTGTGTGTGTTGTGTGTTTCTGTGTGTCTCTGTATGTCTTTATGTGTATGTCTGTGTGTCTCTGTATGTGTGTGTGTGTTTGAAGAGAGTGTCTAATCTTCTCATTTCTTTGTGCAAAGAGAAGTGTTCAGATCATACAAGGACAGAATAATGTCCTTTCTGTCAGCACCAGTCAATAGTTCAGTACAAATTCTTAGTTTCCTTTTGGATGGTATTTCTTATTTTCATTGTGAAATAAATGAGGTCTCAGAAACTTAAAGTTAACTGAATTAACTGTTAAGTCAACCTCCAACCCTCTTGTTATAAAGGAGATCACAGGAACCACGGGACTCTGTTACTTCCCCATCCCGTACTGTTCCCTCTCACCTTGTCATAAAATGTGAAGATGGCATTGAATTCTTCTGAGGTCAGCTTCATACCCTGCAAAGACCAAAGAATTAGAGGAAAAAATGGAGCCCTAATATGTATGGGGGACTGAGGGTAAACGTGTAAGAAATCATATAAGTCTGCATGACTCTGTGTGTGTGTGTGTGTGTGTGGTGTGTGTGTGTATGTGTGTGCATGTGCACACGTGCATGTGTGGTGTGTGTGTGTGTGTGTGTGTGTGTGTGTGTGTGTGTGTGTGTGCTGGAGCAGAGGAGTCCAGAAGGCTGAAGTTCAGAGAGGTGAGGGGATTAGAAGGAGACAAAATGAAGCAAAGAGACATTTGTACCTGAAATTTCAGCAGGAAGTTTTCTTGTACAGGCAAG
Organism: Sigmodon hispidus; assembly: GCA_004025045.1. Taxonomy (NCBI): domain Eukaryota; kingdom Metazoa; phylum Chordata; class Mammalia; order Rodentia; family Cricetidae; genus Sigmodon; species Sigmodon hispidus. The sequence goes on from PVIH01003767.1 coordinate 75,970, forward strand.
AGTCTGGAAAGAAAACATCAGAGCAGAGATTAAAGGATGTGCCGAAGGCAGCAGCCACTCAGATGGGGAGCAGGATAGAGAGGCAGCATCTGTAGCCATGGAAACAATCACTGAGCACTTTATAATCAGGAGAAGTTTGAGATGTTAAAAATAAATAAATAAATAGTTAATAAATAAATGAAATGGACAAAGTGTGGTATCAAGATTTCCAACTCTAGCTGGTTTCGTTTTGGGCTCAGATAGGGACAGCAGCACAGGAGCCTAATCAAAGTGACACCAGGGTGGAAAAAGTACTTACCTGGACATCTCCGAGAGGCCCAATTTGCCATCTCCGTTCAAGTCGAACATCCGTAGCTATTGGGAACAGAAGGAGGTGGCTGGATTATCCATTTGACCTTTTCACATAAGGATCACCACCTGCCATCCACTGGAGTCACTCAAAGCTACCTTAGTTACTGAGGAAGACAGTTAGGACTGGATACCAGCTATCTCTTCCCTTCTTGAGGTGATGAGACACAACAGTCATCACTGAAGGCCCCCATCTCAATGCTCATCTTTTCCTGGTTCCTCTAGCAGAACCCCTTACCCCAATATCACTGTGGTTTGGGAGTCAACTCAGTGAGGACCACCAAGAATGAACAGAGCTATGATCTTGTACCTGCTATTATGAGTCACTGCACACAGGCCTGAAACATTGGCAGAGAAAGGACCCTGCGCACTAGAACCCCAGGGGCGGGGGGCCCATGCCTGCACCAGAAAGGGCATTGCCAACACTCACTATGGTTTGGGTGTACTCCTGGAGCTTAGGCTCATCATAGGGCCGGTTGGCCTTCTTCAGGAGGTCGGACAGGAACCCCTGCAACACCAAAGTTCTCTTCAGAGCCCGTCTTGCTCACTCAACCCCTCACCCACTCACTTACATTTGGTTAGACAATCAAAGCTGTGCTTCGAGCTCTATCAATACATAGTTGAACTTTCCCTAACCCTTATCATTTGTGGTATGACCATAATGGTCTCTGAGTACAGACAACCTGCCAATATAACCTGAGTACATACAGACTCGCCCAAAGAATAGGTGGTAAAGACTGATTTTGACTCCCTCCTCAGATCTCTGTACACAGGGCCCAGCTCTGCCCAAGGATCACTGATTTCCCAGAGGAATTGGGGTGGATGTTTAAGTTAGATAGCCAATCTCTCAGGGTATAATGGACCCTAGGATGTAGGGGTGTGTCTTGGGTGAATAAACCTAGTCCTGTGGCTCCCCATTGCTGGCACGGGATTTTTGAAGCCCAACATCTGTGCCAGGATCAAGTACCCCTAAGGAGACTACAAACCCATCTTCCTCCCTGGTGCTTTAGATGCACTGAGACCCTGGCCTCACTCTTCTTCTCCAGGCCCTCCTCCATAGCATCCCTAAGGTCCATCTGCCATACCTTGAGCTCGTTGGCTTCAATGTAGCCACTTCTGTCTGTATCATACTTCCGCCATGCCTGCAATGGGAATGTCAGCCTAGTCACAAAAACATACCAAATCCTGCCACCTTCCCCAATTCTTTGTAATGGGACACATAGGCTCTTTGTGTTGAAAGATAGAGTCCTCACTCTACCATGAGGGAAGTGTGGTATGCACATCACTGCATGCCTGTGGAGGATAGAAGACAATGTATAGAAGTTGTCATCTCCTTTCAATGTATGGGCTCTGGAGTTTGAACTCAGGTCATCAGACTTGGCAGCAATCACCCTTACCCACGGAGCCATTTCCCTGGCCTCTGTGTCCTCTTTTGGATCATGCTGTAAACTAGGGTTGATTTTTGTCTAAGTGCTAAGCAGGCAGCTTTGATCAGGGCTATAACAAGAAGGGCTTATAACAAGCATCTTAGGTTTGCTTTGATTTGAGATCTCCTTTTATTGATGAGGAGGGATGAGGCAGGGGTGTGAAGAAAACTCTGGAAGGAGCAGGAACAGGTTTGGTTACTGTTAACTCCTTCCTTCATCCCTCCATCATGATGAGTTGGGTAGACATGCTCAATGGTGAAGCAGACTTAGCAAAGCAATTGTCAATTTTAGACTCCCCCAAATGCCTCGCCTTTACCTTTCTTATCCCCCTGCCCACTCTCTCTCTCTCTAAAAATCACCTACCTTCCACTCTCAATACATGCAGTTCAAGAAATATTGACTCCCCAACTTCTGAGTAAGCATGTGACCTAGGCCTGCCCCATCTCCTCTGTTCTGAGTTTCTTATTTGGTAAAAACCAGAGCCCAGCTTGCTGACCACACCATCAGCCTTCATTAACTCCTTCATAGAGACAGTTTCAGCAGGGTGACTACAGAGTCTGGCCACCATGGAGATGGGCTGACTTCCAGCTTCAAGAACTGCAGCCCAGCTGGCGACCTACTGAGTTCAAGAGACTCTAGAGCCCCCGGGGAAGCTGACTCAACCACAGACCCTGTTAGATAACAAGTCTTTGTTGCTTTAAGGTGTTAAATGTGGGGAATAATTTGTTACATAGCAACAGGTAACTTACATGTCTTGAGAACACGTGGTCCCATGTGCCCTGAAACCATCAGATAGGGGATGAAGAGAGAGGGCAAGGACAGCATTGCCTGGGTCTGAGGCAAAGGATCCCAGAGAACCCTGATGCCCTAAGTCTTTGGTCTATTTTTGTGTTTCATATATTTTTAGGTTTCTTTCAAATTTTGTTCCTTCGGCTTTACTGCCCATCATCCCTGGCTCCCAATCCACATTCTGATACCAGCCACACTGTTTCCTAAAGGGAGAGGGAGGTCAAATCTCTTCCTTAAATTTCCCCCCCAGCACACTCTATCTCTCTCCAGGTGTGTCTCAAGTCCACAGTAGTGTTAGAACTTATGAACAATTTAGGGCTCCGTTATCAATCCGTGGGCCATTACCCCTTTCTGGGTCACATGTCAGATATCCTGCATAAATCAGATATTTACATTACAATTTGCAACAGTAGAAAAATTACAGTTATGAAGTAGCAATGGAATAATTTTATGGCTGGAGGTCACCACAACATGAGGGGCAGCATTAGGAAAGTTGAGAACCACTGAATTGGGCTGGAGAGATGGCTCAGTGGTTAAGAGCACTGACTATTCTTCCGAAGGACCTGAGTTCAATTCCCAGCATCTATCCACATGGCAGCTAACAATTGTCTGTAATTCCAAGATCTGACACCCTTACACAGTTATACGTGCAGGCAAAACACCAAATTCACATAAAATAAGATAAATAAATATTAAAAAAAAGAAAACCACTGAATTAAGACCTTTCTTTTGTATCACATAAAAAAGTGTGATTTTCACTGCATACTAGGGCATTTAGCCTTGATTTTTTTCAGGTTATGAAACACAAGCAAATCCATACTCTATATATCTAGCTTGGGTAACCCCCATGCAAGCCCACCTCTGCTCCATGCCAGCTCTGGGCTTTACGTTCTCAACCTTCTTTCCACCAAGGGGTTCCTATTCTCATTTGTGGAAAGGAAATAAAGAGGCCTGGGCTGTGTGGAATCTCAAAAAAGTCCTGAGGTGTTCCTAAAATTAGATGTTAAGCATTGTGCCTGCGCAAGGTGTAGTTTATGGGGGAACACAAGCCTTTCAGGGCTTCTGAGGGACCATTTTATGTTTGCAGATGCTGAGAATGCAAGGGATAGCTAACCCCAGGAAGGGGTGGTTCTGGGACGGGGAGGGGGGGGATCCCAGGAGGTGTGTGTGAGAGTAAGGCTGAGTTGGCTTTGCAGATAGATGTTCATGGGTTTAGAAGGATAAATGTCAATCACGTGGAGAAAACTACAGAGAGAAACACGCACACACGGGGTCGGGGAGAGATCTGCTTATTTTTCAGTGTCTCTGAGTCTTGAAGGCTATCTGCATCCCTCCCCACTTCCAGACCAATCTCTGAATTGCTACAAAGAAGGAAAGGGGGAGGCACAGCCTTCCTTTCTCCCTTCCCTCCCCCTCTCCCTTTCCGCCTTTCCCTTTGTGTTAGGGGTGGAACCCAGGCTCCTCCCTGAACATGCTAAGCAAACACTCCACCACTGAGCTACATCTTCACTCCATATTCATTTTCTATAGACAGGAAAAAATGGACCCTTGCAAACAATGCCTCCTGACACATGCTAAGATGTATCACTTTTCTTCAACACAGGCAAAAGAACTAAGAACAGAATTCAGAACGACAATTATTGGCTTATAGAATCTTGCCATCTCAGAGAAACTGGAGAAAATCCTTTAAAGCACCATAAAATTAAACCCATATCTGATGTTTGGGCAATTGCACTAAAAAGAATGACTCTTCCAGCCTAAGAATTGGTTCTTTCCAGCCTGGGGATCTGACTGAGGCAGGGAGTCTAGCCAGGTGACAGCTACTATTGCTTCTGCCAGCACACAGGGACTCGCTGAGGGCATTAGGGCAGCAGGTCTTCTCTGAGTATAAGGGGAAGGTAGGTCTCCATGAGCAGAGACGAGGCTCACTCACCTCCATAAACTCAGCACTGGAGCCCACATGCTGCCTGAAGCACAGAAGGAAATTCTCTTCAGTAGGCAGGATCTGTGCCAGCTGGGAAACACAGAAAACCACATCAGTATGTGAGGGCACCTCAGGGAACAGAGGAGGCTTTCCCACAGGAAGGTTAGAAAATGGCCAGCTGACAAGCGGTATGGAAATCACATTTCGCTCTATTTCATTTCCTTCCTTGAGAACACAGGCTGGCAGCTCTTCTAAAGGGTAGAAGGATCTAAGAAGAGATCCTGGGTTAACTCAGTGTTTTCAGTAAGGCTTGGGCTGATAGAAAGAGAACTCCTTTAAAATGTAGTCACCAAGACTAAAAAGAATACTCAGCGGATGATTCTCCCCAAATGTTTAAAACCCTTTAAAAGTGCAAACTGATGCGGGTAGATGGGTGGATGCCTGGGATGACCTACCTTACTCCAGGAAAGGGGAGCCTTTACAGGTACCTTGATTGTAATGGAATGGTATGGTTCAAAGTCTACAATGGAGGAATATAACACCCCAAATGGATGCTGCTATATTGACTGCAAATTAATACTTGAAAAAATTCATTCTTTAAAATTGCAAATACCCACCTTGCTTTCAACACAGTAGGCAGCCCACCTTAACTGTTCCCCATCTCCATTACTTCTTTCTCTCCCAGAATCCCTGGGCTAAAGCAAATTAGTTTAACCCTGCTAAATAAGAGAATCCCATCCCCCTCACTAGTGATTGGCTTTGGAATAGGCATATGACCAAGTCTGGCCAATGAAAAGTGTGAGGAGGGCTGCTGAGGATTGTGGGAAAAAAGGATACTTGGGCAAACAGACATGGTGTGGTATCTGGATGTGATTCCTAAATTGTCTGTAGCCATTTGGCTACAAGATTGGGGAAGACAATGACTTTTTGGAGCAGGGGACAGAGCTAAGAGCCAAGCCAAGAGAGGCATAACCAAAGCCAACCTTGACCATGGCCTTATTCATTAGTAGTATCTCTTGACTTAAATGAGGGACGAGTGGACTAAACCACAGCCAAGCATTGCCCATGAGCCAAGGCTTGCTTGTAAAGTTTTAGTGACAAATGTCCCCACCATCCCCTTGCTTATTTCCAGTGGCTGCTCCCCTGTTACAGTCACAACATTGAAGAGTTGTGAGCCAAAACACCACAGCTCACATTACATATAGGTTGTATCTATTAAAGAAAATGTCTTCTGACCCTGAGATTTATAACATGGAGACACATATCTCACTTAGTCTTTTAATTGGGTTACGGAGTCAATCCTCAGAGGCCTGAAGGGCAACTGCCTGTATGACACAACTCCCTCCACCCCAGATGAGCTGTCCCCCCCCCAGAAAGGTCTATGGAAATCCTTGAATAGAGCAGCCTATACCCAGTGAGTTGCTGACACGGCACAATCTAGAGAGTTCCATCTGAGATAGGCCCAGGCAGAGATTCTTTCTCTTTCTCTCTCTCCTTTCTTCCCTTCCCATATGAGCATGTATTGTATATAAGTAAGCATGTAGAAATTACATGGAATATATGTTATGCATGTAAATTATCTACATAAGATACATGTTAAGTTTGATAGTTGGATGCCTTTAGGTGGGGCATGCACACTCTTGTTAACTGTCTTAAGCTTGGTTTATCACACATTTGCAATGTCTGTTGCTACCTCTTTCCTTGGGTGACACACAGAGAAAGCCCTACTTGTTCTGTCCAGTTGGCTCAACTGTTTGGGTGGGGATGTTCCAGGCTGTGCCCAGCATGGGATAGGCGTGGGGTCTAAGGCCTTGGCCAGCTCCAGGCTCTCACCTCTGCCATCTCAATTTTCCCGTCAGAGTTCTTGTCATACTTCTGCATGAACTCCTTCATCTTCTCTCCAAGATTGTCGCTCTTTGATGTCTGTGGACAGAGAAAGGTAGAGATGAATCTCTCAGTGAGGCAGGGCTAGGAGTCATTTCATGTCCTGGACACATGTTTCAGGGACAGGAGGTGCCAGAGTTCAGAGGGTCAGTCTCTGCCTTAGGTCTCAGTCACATGATTATCAAAGGGAGACAGGACCTGTGGGCATGTTCTGTACCATGTGATTAGGTGCATCCTTTGACCTTTGAGAAGGGTCAATCCTCAGCCCCATAAGGGGTTTAGATTTATTCCCACCACTCAGATGTGAGTTACAGCTTTTAGCATAATCAGACGCAACCCATTATCCCACAGTAGGTTCCAACCACTCCACCAATACAAAACCAACTGCTCATTTTCCTCTTCAAAGACATGTTCACAATTGTGCAGTGTTCCTATCTGATTGCATGCCAGAAGGAAGGTGAGGATATCACACAGCTGAGGGGAAATGCAAATCCTCCACTCAACTATTCTAAGTTAGAAAAATAGATTACTTATTAAGAGTTCCGTTAGCCCATTACCTTCAACTTAAACACAGCAGTCTCCTGACAGTTGGAACCTATTCCCTGCTTGGGGTGCAGCTGAGCTGCTACCTGCAACAAGAAACTCCTTATCCTCCGTCAGTGTTGTGGCCCCCACCCCATGCACATCTGATCTTCTATAAACTATCCAAGGCCTTCCACTGGGGTTTCATGTTCTTGGAATTGGCCCAAGAGAAATTCTACAAATTCTGAGAGCTTTTCCCTCTGTATCACCTTTGGTCTTTGGAACCTGATCTCAGTTTACCAATATTTGTCAGTCGGTATTTATGTTTAAAGTTATGCAAGATTTGATGCCACGTACTTGACATAAATACAGGCAACCAAGTAGAGGTTTATCATGGTCCCCAGTGGGCAGGTCATCCCCAACTCATACAAGTAAGTGGAATCCAAGATACAGTGACTTTCCTTAAGATCAGCCAGGTAAATACAGCCAGAAATGTAAGGCCTCGCTCCAGCTCCTGAAGTTTGAGTTTTTTCTACCAAATGAAAGACGCTCTGAGAACCTAATGACAGCAGTTGGGATTGCTATGGACAGGCTTGTCAGTCACCCTCACGCCAGCTCAAGACAAGAATGACTAAGACAAGGAAAGTCAGATCTGAAACTCTCCATTAAACACATTCTTACACATCACAGAAGATCTCAGAGTCAGTTTTGAGCTGTGGTTACTGTAACCCAGGCTTCCATCATCTCAGTAATGGGGCTGATGGGAGAACTATTGACAGATACGTCCATGTCTCACCTTCAGCCCTCTAAGCCTGTAGCTTTGACATGTTTCTTACTGGAATACATGGATGAACATTAAGCCTGGAGCTCATATGTAGTGAATTTCTCTTAAGAAGAGATCCAAGATTTACTAGTAAATAGTGAATAAGACAAGTTGGGGGGAGCAAGAGACAAGAGAGAGACCCTCAAAGGAGCCAAGGGCGGCTGTAGGAGGGAGTAGGTTCTATATATTCCAGACTAGACATAGACACAACAAACCAGTTCCAGTCACTTTAGCTTTTTGGTATTTCACATGGCTCTCCCAGGAGGTTGTAGCAAACTCAACACTTCACGGTTGGTACTGGAGGAAATAACATTCCTGTCATAGGGACTGGGACATGATCTACCTCTGTCTTCTCTATGCTTTGACCCTGTCATAACAAGTGACATCTCTAAAGGTGGATCACTGTGTACAGTTCAGAGTTCATGACTCCTTCATACCAAGGGCAAACAGTAAGGTCAGTGCTCAGAGGATGCTCCTGAGAAGCCCTCAGATTTCCTCTAGGTCTTGACAGAGGAGCCAGCCTTTATTGGTCTGAATGCAGGATTCTGCTCCTCATTGTCCACCAGGGAGCATTTGATAATGTCTAGGACATTTTTTTTTTAATGACTTGTACTGGAACTCCCAATGTAGACCATGAAGGCCTCAGACTCATAGAAAACTGCCTTCCTTTGCCTCCCAAGTTCTGGGATTAAAGGTTTGCACCATCTCATCCAATTTAGGCCATGTTTATTGCCATTTCTTGGTTATCTCATGAGTGGATGCAAGAGTTTGTCTAAACACTCTACAATGTAAAGACACCCCTCACGACAAAAATTATCCAGCCTCCAATGTCAACAGTACTGAGGCCAGGCCATTTTTATTTAGACTGCAGGCATCTGAGGTCCTCTCAGAGTCCCATCTTAAATTATAAACCCTTGGACCTCTGGTAAATACATATACATGCACACATAAACATACACCTGTGTAGTCTGGGGGATTCTTGATGGTTATTTCTTTAAGACACCCAAGGAGATTGAGATGAGGTGCTCTTAGGGGGAAACCTAGTTTTTCTCTACATCCTTACAGGTGAAAGGATCTTAAGTGTTAAGACCAGAAAGACCTCAGGTTTGCTGACTGAATGCATTATGAAACAGACCAGTTTCAAGTCTAGATAGGGCAACTCCTAAAAGACAGAAAACCCCTAAAAGAGGAACCAAGTGCAGCCTTACCATGCCAGAGCCCTTCCTTGCCTTCTCCAGCTCTTGGAAGAAGTTTTCCAGCTCTTTCCCTTCAATGTATCCATTTCCTGTAAAGACAGACGAAAACAAACAAAACCAGAAATAGCCTCAGCTAAATGGTAAGACTAGGGGAAGGAGGAAGACACCAACTGGGTGGAAAACTTGGCCCTGATGTCTGCAAACTGGTATTTTGGGCACTCCTGTTAAGTATGGGTCCCTGTCCTCAGGGCACTTGCAGACATTCGTACAAGATTCATGAGTGTCCTTGGAATATTCAGCCAGCAGCTGCAGAACACCGGAGGAATGCACATGTGGTCAGCTGGCGGAGATAGCTGCTGCTCATGAGCAAGCCGTGAGTGGAGGTCCCCAGGAGATGTCATTTGCATCAGTATTTGTCAGAAGGTGGCAGGCCTGGGGTTGGGGAAGAAGTTAGGTTTCTGGAGTTGAGAAAGTATACAGAGTTGGAAAATGTTCTTTCAGCATCCACTTGGAACCTTAGAGTGTGACCTTATTTGGAAGTAAGATCTTCATAGATGTCACTTGTTATGACAGGTGTCAAGGCATAGGGAAGACAGAGGAAGAGATTAGGGTGACATATTTCCAAGATAAAGACTATTGTAGATATGCTGCTGCCTCTAGAAGCTGAGGCATGCAACAGATTCTCTCTCCTAAAGATACACACACACACACACACACACACACACACACACACACACACACCTTGATTACAAAATTCTAACCTCAAGAACTGGAAAGGCTTTCATTTCTGTTGTGTTTGGTTATCTATTCTGCAGTCCTTTGCTATGACCGTTTTGAGAAACAGATATAGAAGGGAAGCATGGGAGAAAATGATTTAACCCATTTTGTCTGTAGACTGGGTTATTACAGTTAAATAGTTCTGCTTGGTGTTGTTTGAGATGATGTCTTACCATGCAGCCCAGCTGGGCCTCAGACTTATGACCTATTGCTTCTGCCTCCCAAGTGATTAGACATGTGGCTTTCGTGAAATTGTGTGTGTGTGTGTGTGTGTGTGTGTGTGTGTGTGTGTGTGTGAGAGAGAGAGAGAGAGAGAGAGAGAGAGAGAGAGAGAGAGCGAGAGAGAGAGAGAGAGCACATGTGTTTAAGTACATGTGTGTGGGTTGTGTGCACCCATGTGTGCATATATGAAGACTAAAGGTCAATGCTGTGTATCCTCCTCTGCTATGTTTCATCTTATCTTGGGGGGACAAGGACTCTCACTGAACCTGGGTCTGGTTATTTGGGCTAGATCATCTGGCCAGTGAGTTTAGAGAGCTGCCTAGCTCTCTCTCCAAGTGCTAGAGTTACAGATAAGCACAACCACATCTCGCTTTGCTGTGAATGCTGGTGATCAAATTCGGGTCCTCTGTTTCTGTAGTTTTCTCCCCAGAAGCTGAGTACCACATGTAACCACACCATCTTTTATGAGTGCATCACAAATATCAGTGTTGCTGGAGCCCAATCCTCAGCACCTGTGTACAAGACGGGAAAGGACCTAAGGGAAAAGTGCAATGATGAGAACCAGCTCCCAACATCAGAGCCTGACTTGTCTGAAGATCACATGAGTAGAGAGGGGTCATATAGGTTCTTACAGCTGGAGTCTGAGTGACCCAGACACTGACTGAGTCTACAGTCAAGGTCATTGGTCTGTGCTAACACTTATGGGGGGGGGCAGAGCTCATCAAGGCAACAGTTCCAGAATTTACTGCATATTGAAATCTCTTGAGGATCATTAAGAAAATATGGATGTCTGGCTCTCACCATTAGATATTCTGGTACTGCTAGCTTGGGGTGTGAACTTAGATTGTGACTTCTTTTTTAAGGCTCCCAGGTGATTTCCCTGCACAGAAATATTGGTCAATCACCAAAATCAAGCTCCAAATCTGATCGACAGCAGGAAAGCAAGGTCCCCATAGAGGAGGTCCAACCTGAATCCTTAAGAAGGTAGTCACTTTCTTCAAGGGCATATGGAATTGCAAACTTAAAAAAACAACACAGAAGCATTTGCCCCATCCTCTGTGGGTAGCATGGGAGGACTTTCTTGCCTCTCTTCCTGGTGCCCCTGAGATCTTAATTCCCAAATAAATAACCTTGGAGGCAATGCTTCCTGAAGAAAATGCTTCAATAAATATTGTGCAGAGAGAATTGCATGAGATGAATTATGCATTTATTTTTGTCTGCAAAGAAAAGGTGATTACTGGGTTCCTCTGGGATGAGGCAGTTGTCTTTTCTTCTAGGATGTTCTACAAAGTTCTTTGGGAGAGTTGGAAATTCACAAGAGGGTGGGGCTTGTTGTCCAGCTGGGGTGAAGTGGGATGAACTGTAGCTTTCTAGGCAATGAAGCAGAGTCAGGCAGCATTGTGGGAAGCTGAACTCAACTCTGAAGCCATCTGCAGCTTCCAGGAGCCTAAGGTTATGGTGAATGGAATGGGGCTTAAAGCTGGTACTATGAGCATGAATTGGGGTTCATGATGTAGAGACGACAGGGGCTGGGGCTAGGAGCCCAGTTCACGTACGTGGGTGAGTGTGAGTTCCTGAGAGTATTAGAAGGTGGGCTGTTGGAAACTGCTTCCACAGCCCATGAGGAAAATGGCCTTCGCTCAGCAATGCATAGCATCCCTTACCAAAAACCCTGATCTGGGTCCTGCTTCGCATGGCCTGTGATGCTCTGTCAGTCCCTCTACCTGATGCATACAGGGCTGGCCCTTCTTACTAGGGATCAACACCTGTTTCTCCCCCTGTGACACTCAGACTGTAAGCATCACTTCTTTGGACCTCAGTTTCTTTAGCTACAAAATGAGAGATAATGTCTCTTTCTGTGACTGCTGGAGAGATGCAACTCAAGAACAGTGAACTCATGGTGCTGGACCACACAAGCCTAAACGGCACCAATGCTACAGGCAGGCATGGTGCTGGCCCAGAACTGCACTTGGGAGGCTGAGGCAGGAGGATCAGGAGTTGGCCCTTTGATGAGAAGGGCCAGTAACTTTTCCAATATAAACCTAAGCTACTTAATGAGTTACTGGCTAGTTGGATCTATATAGTGAGACCCTATCTTGTGGGGAGAAAAGCAACAAAAATGGCAACAGAAAACAAAATGTGTCAGCCATCATCACCACCAAGGTTCTTGCTTCTGCTCTATATTAGGAACACCTTGTTTTTTGGCTACTAATTGGTGATGTAACTGAGCAGAGGTGATTTTCCCAAGGACCTTGGGGCCAGAGGGACAAGAAAGAACTCTCTGAGCAGTCCCAGGCAATCAGAATAGGGGGAGAGAAAGAAGAGTAAACGGGGTGGGGGGATGAGAGATGGGGGTGGGGGGTAACAGGGGGTGGGGGGCAGGCAGGATCAGAGATAGTTGCTTTGTGCAAAGAAGCCCCCTTCCTGGATACAGAGAGCAGCAAGAGGGTTTCCTCAAACCTGCTAGGACATGATAAGACTCTCTCCGTGTGTCTGAACAAGAGGAGAAAATTTAGATCCATGCAATGAGTCTTTACGTTTTGAACTGAACAACAGCTCCAAGCTTCAGATGTGGCCTGGTACCTCAAGGTGCAGAATGGCCCACAGGGGTGTGACCAGCCTTGAAAGAGTCAGACAAGCCATTGAAAGTGGAGAGTGATAAGTGGGGAGTGAATACTCAGTGGGGGCCAAAAGAAGGGATTTACCACTGGGGGAGCAGCCCTTCTGTCTAAGTCCACCCCCACCCATCACTTAGCAGGCCCTTTCATGGAAGGCCGGGTACAAGAGCAGTTGACCAACATCCTTCTAGGAAGATATAAACCCTGGGCGAGAGGCTTGCTTTTTCTGTGACCTTGTTACAGTTGGGGAGAGGGGGGGGTAAGCAAATCTCATGTGGATGGGCATTGATACAGACGTGGTTACTATAGTAACCATCATTACTAACCTCCTTCCAACCGTGAACAGGAAGGAGAGGGGCTGAGAGGGAGCTGGGGACCCTTGCATCTTTCCTGAGCTGGCTTTTGCTTCCACATCTCACCACCGTGTACCCCAAAGCTAAGGACAGACAGCATTTCATTATCTGACCACTAAGGGTTGGAAATTCTTGACTGAAAGATGCTGTACCCCAGAAAGGTTTATTTGTTCCTCCCTGAAGTTTGTATGTACAGATTTTGTGAGCTGAGCAGGCAAAAGGTACCCAAGGAGGCGGAGGGACTGTCCCTTGCTCTAGAACAAGACGATTCCTCTGTGCCTCAGTTTCTTTCTCAGGTGGGCAACAGTTCTCAAACCCTTCCTGCTTGATGGATTTATCGTGAGAGTCATACAAAGTAATGTTTTGGAAACATTCTGGAAGATAGAACACCTCCTATAAATGGAATGCATAGCTTTTCAGCCCTGCGGGTTCCCAACCCGACTGCTCTATTTGGAGGGCCAGTTCCCAACTGGAACCTTGGAAAGTTTCAACACCACCACTGCCTGTGCTCTACAGCAGGTTTTCTGATGTAACTGATGGGGTGCAGGAGTCTTCTAAGTTCCCAAGGCTGGCAGTACATCGAAGACTACCTTGGGATCTTGTTAAAGTGAAAAGTTTACTTTGGTAACTTTAGACTACCACAGAAGAGCCGGCTGTTCCTGCATGGTATGTGGACTGGTGGTAACCCGGAGCTGGTAAGAAAAGCAGAATCCGAGCAGCATCCAGCTCAGTGGAAGAATGCTTACAAAGCCTGTGTGAGATAATAGGTTTAATTCCTAAGCCCCGCCCTCCAACTGGGCAGAATCATAAGTCCCTCCTTCAAATTTCTGAATCTCTCACTGGGTGTGGCACCCACGTATCTGTTTAACCAAGCCTGAGATATTGAGTGTGCCCCAGGGGCATGTCAGTCAGTTTGCATTGCAGGCTCTGGCTGCTTCCAAAGGCCTTCCACTTTCTGCCTTGCTTTCTTAGGCTTCTGCCACACAAACAGACAGGTGTTACTAATCCCACCTTGGAAAAGAGAACTTGGTGTTGGGGGTTTTCATGACAAAGCTAACAGAGGTCCCAATATCCTTTTGTTCATCCCAGGGATAAAATCTGTCCATGGCTGTACTTGCCTGGATTTCTCGAATCATCACACATACACCTATACTCTCCACACCTCTCCTAGTGGCTTCAGGGGGAGGGATGCCCCAGATCTGCAGCTCATGGAAGAATGTTTGGATACTCCCATTTTAATCTGCTTTTGAGCTGGGCTACTTTGGAACGGGGCTCAGGAGCTCGGATGGGTCCCCTGAACCTGTGGACAGCTGGCAGCATGAAGCTGGGCTGAGTCCCAGGCATGCAGAGGTCACAAGGAAGGGGCAGATTGAGCAAGAGAGCCAAAGAGGAGGGAAGAAGGCCAGAGCCTGAGGCTCCAGATGGGGCTGGCTGGGCACAGGAGGGCATCTGATGCAATCCGCCAGGAGGGATGCCAGCCGGCCAAGCACTGCAGAGGCGCTGTTCTTGAAGAGTGTAGTGCTTGCTCTATTAATTCTGGTTCTGTGGGAATTGAGGAAGATTTCCCTGAGGGGTCTCCCAAGCCCCAGCAACCTCCCGAAGGGCCTTAGCTAATAAAAGCACCGATCCCTGGAGTGGGAATAAGCAAGATGTAACAAGGGAGGGACACGGGGAGCACCTGGGTTGGTGGCTGTCTGGGCAAGGCCAGCTGAGGTATCTTGTCAGTACAAACACATCATCTCAGCCATACTCCTTGGCTGCCTCTCTGGGGAGCCCCAACTTTTCACAGACCCAGACTCCTGACTGGTGCAATCCCAGTCCAAGAGGGAAGGTGACGGCTACCAGGAGGATATGTGGATCAGAGCTGAGATTCTGTGTATACTCCACCCCAAAGGGAACCGTTAGTGAAACAATTGGAGTGATGGTGAAAGGGACTAGGGAACTGGTGGTCCATAGGAGCTACCTCAAGTGAGGAGGAGGCATTCCCGACAAGCCTTTAATGCTGATACCAAGCCCTGCCAAAATGTCTACAGTGCTTCACTACAGGGTTAGAACAAGCATAGAACACCTTGGTCCCCAGACCTAGACCCCACTGACTGTAACGAATTGAGACCCAATGTGTGTTACTTAGGTCAGCCTTGGGAATCATTCCTCAGGTGTCACCCATATTTTTTTTGTTGTTGTGCGGTTTTTATTTTAGATAGGATCTCTTGCTGGTCTGTGAGCTTCAGGGTCCCACCTTGGGGTTACATCCCCAGTCTGATTTTTTTTAAATGTGGTTTCTGGGATCAAACCCAGGTCTCCATGTTTGCAAAGCCAGCTCTTTATTATGAAGTCATCCCCACAGCTCCTCCCCCGTGGTTTCTATGAGTCCATGATGAGCTCATGAATAGCAGTTCTGTCGAACTGTAGACCTAGTAGTCGAAGTGTCAATACTTAATGTCTACTGTGCATCTTGTACCCTTGTTTTCACAAGTCTTCCCAACCTATGTCACTTGAGTTATCATTTAGAGTGTGTGTGTGGTGTGGTGGTGGTATGTGTGTGTGGTATGTCTAGTGTGTGTGTGTGGTGTGTGTGTGGCATGTCTTGTGTGTGTAGTGTGTGTCTATATGTATGTGTGTCTATGTATGTGTGGTGTGTGTCTATATGTATGTGTGTGTGTGGTATGTCCTGTGTGTGTGGTGTGTGTCTATATGTATGTGTGTGTGTCTATATGTACATGTGTGTGGTGTGTGTGGTGTGTGTATGTGGTGTGTGTGTATATGTATGTGTATGAAGGGTGTGTGTTGGTGGTATGTGTCTATGTATGTGGTGTGTGTGTGATGTGTGTGGTCTGTGTCTATGTATGTATGTGTGTGTGGTATGCGTGATATGTCCTGTGTGTGTGATGTATGTGGTGTGTGTCTATGTATGTATGTGTGTGTGTGGTGTGTGTATGTAGTGTGTGCGTATATGTATGTGTATGAAGGGTGTGTGTGTGGTGTGTGTGTGTGGTATGTGTATGTGCGTATATATATGTGTATGAAGGGTATGTGTGTGTGGTGTGTGTGTGTGTGGTATGTCCTCTGTGCGTGTGTGGTATGTGTGATATGTCCTGTGTGTGTGTGATGTGTGTGGTGTGTGTCTATGTATGTATGTGTGTGTGTGTGTGTGTGTGGTATGTGTGATATGTCCTGTGTGTGTGATGTATGTGGTGTGTGTCTATGTATGTATGTGTGTGTGTGTGGTGTGTGTATGTGGTGTGTGCGTATATGTATGTGTATGAAGGGTGTGTGTGTGTGGTGTGTGTGTGTGTGTGTGGTATGTCCTCTGTGCGTGTGTGGTCTGTGTGATATGTCCTGTGTGTGTGATGTGTGTGGTGTATGTGTATGTGTGTGTGTGTGTGTGTGTGTGTGTGTGTGTGTGTGTATGTTCTTGGGGATGGAATTCTACATCCTCAGCTTCTCTCCTTCCTGTCCTAGCACTGTCCCTCAGGCCTCTCCAGCCTCTGGCAGGCACTGCTGTTGGAGTTTTCCTTCCCACTTGGCTCCACTAGAAGCGGAGTAGGCAGTGTGTGGGCTCTGCAATGGCCTGCCTGGGCACCTGGTTCTGGCTCCTCAGTGGTACTGGGTTTGCAGGACACTTTGTTAGAACCACTGGTTTTAGCAGGGAAAGAAGAGCCCTGCAGAGCGCTCCTTGGTACAGTATGGTCTTTTTTATTGTTAAATTCCTAAGTCCTCAGTGTAGGGAACCACCCAGATAAGGAACAAGACTCAGTCCCTGGGACAGGCCTTGAGAAGCTAGCTCACCAAGGAAAGTGGTCGAAGCCCAGAACACTGCAAGTAGATCTCCAAACCTGTAGCTAGGTGTGCATCCTTTGGTGATAGAAAATGTCCATAAGATTATTTCCTTCTTACACAGTAAGATCCGCTTACCTTTGTGTTTTACTATAGTCTTAAGAGCAGCACTTTTGGGGATGCTTTTCATGTTTGCACAGACTTGATCTCACTTTGATGGCTGTGCACTGGTCTACAGTGGAGCTGAATATAATCCATTTGGGAGGATTAGTTTCTAATAACTCCTTTAATAGGCTTTCTTGTTTGTATACCTTTCTACAGAGCTACTACATTATAGAGGTTACATAGATCCTATATTACATATGAGATATAATATATCCCTATGTATTATATGGGATATGGGCTTGGACTAAGTGGTACCTCTCTTGGTCCACGGATGTTGGCTTGCTCCTGGGAGAGTACTCCTCCTTCTCTCCTGCATTCTGATTGCTTCTAGAAGATTGGCAAGAACCAATTTTCTTGAATTGAAACCTCAATTTCTCTCCTGAGTCACAACTTGGCTCCTCACAGGTTATCAGTGGACTAGGAGCCTGGTAGCATCTGTCAGAACTACAGTGAGAGGGTATGTGTAGTTCTTTGGCTTGGGCATTCATTTCTCAGATACCTTGTTCTCTCTCTCTCTCTCTCTCTCTCTCTCTCTCTCTCTCTCTCTCTCTCTCCCTCCCCCCCCCTGTTTCTTACTGAGATGATGATTAAACCTGGTGCCTGTTAGATAGACATTTAGATAAACAGTGCACCTCTGAGCCTCATCCCCAACTCTTTTTACTTTTTATTTTGAGACAGAATCTCACCAAGTTGCCCAGGCTGGCTTGAAACTCATTCTAGAACCGGACAGTTGTTGAATCTGCAATATTCATCCTGAGCAGCTAGTTATAAACCTGTGCTTTTAGGCCTCACAGCCACTTGGGTCTTACAGAGTCAGAGAGCTATGACAAGTGACCAGGAATCAACAGTGACGATTTCAGATATCATGTCCCCCAGAGGATGGAGATGACATATAGAAAAGCCCCAGAGCCTGCAGAGGAGGAGTATGGTGTCTTCGTTGCCTCCACACTGATGCCTCATACTTCACTAGAGAGATAATGGCTCCCAGTGCCCACCGTTGGTGGCCAGTGACGGAGTGCTAGGGTTGTATAAGAGACTTGAAGAAATCTCTGGCCCTTTGCTCCTCAGCTCCTCAGACTCAAAATGCCTTCTCCCCCTTTCCTCACTGCTAGCCTCTTTGGAAACATTCATTTTAGATGAAAGAACTAGGTAATGCCTCTTCTTTCTGACTTGAGGGAGGCTGAATTAGGCTCACCACTTGAAGCCCCCGGCCTCCAGAACTGCTGTTGCCAGATCAGGGTTTTTTCTAAAGTCTCTTTTGTTTACAAGAGTCTGGATGGTAGGAGGCGGCTCCTGTCCCTGGTGCCCATCATTAACTGGGCACCAGTGAGCTGACTCCAGGGACCGTGAGAGCTGTGGGAAGTCTCCCAGGGGTCTTTAAGGTGCTGAGTAGCAAATCTCTCGCAATGGATCCTTAAGTTGTAACTGAAGCTGGAGTGGAAAGAGAGAGGAAGGCTCACATCGGGCCAGGACAGCTCAGGTGAGGATGTGTGGGGCTCTCCTGCAGCCGTGGGGTGTTCAAGAGGCCAAGGAGAGGGTCAACCACAAAGGTACAGAAAAAGGCAGCCCCAAACTTACTTCTAGATCCCCCCGTGAGATTTCAGTTTGTCCACACTTTGTGAGACACATGGTTTTCATTTCTGGTCCTACTTGAGAATTTCTTGAGGAAGTGAATGGGCACATCCAAAGACCCCTTTCTGTGATAAAAAGAAATACCCACCACCTCCAAAGCTGGGCTGAGGATCCTTTGTGGGATAGTACTACACTGTAGAAAAAAATCTCCTCTTCCTACCCCAGAAGGAGTTCCCTTGATATGGGGACATAAGATCCAGCTGGAAGGCTGCATCACCAACCAAGTCCTGTGTCAGCCTCCTCTTGGACACAAGGGGAGTCTGCCCAGAAGCATCCCAGATGCTACTAAAAGGGCTCAACTGCTTTTTAAAAAGTTCAGCGTCTCAGAACAGATCTTAACATAAGGTTTTCATGAAGATTGAGAGGGCTACTGGGTGTCCCCAGGGAAACGTAGTCTTGGAGTCGGCTGTTTATAGCTGACTCATCTAGCAGGAGGCCGGTGGCATAACCTTGACAGCTTGGTGACTTTCCTTGACTCATGCAAGTCTCTGGTGCAGATCCACTGCCGAAGCATGTCCCGTGCAGCACAATGCTGACAAGCTGCAACGATGCTGGGGCCCTTTCCATCCTAGGTGTCAGGAGCAGGGAAGTGAAATACAGCCCCTCCTTGGCCCCATTTTTCAGATTAAGTAACTGAGCCACCGCCTTCAGTAATTCTCAGGCAGGCAGATTACTGTCCTACCCCAGGGATACAGATGCCTAGTCCTCAGCACCTTCAGCCTTCTCAGTTACCTCCAGGAAAAGAAAACTTCACCTATTGGCATCCTCAAACACTAACCCTTTCATTCCCACAGCACTGGGAGCAGAGGATTTCTGCCCACCCACCTTCATGCCCTGCCAAGGGGATTCAGAGAGGAGGGAGAGAGTTCAGGGAGTTGCCAACTAGTGAGACTATTTCCCACCCACCTCCCTTTCAGTTTATCTCAGGATAAATGGCCAGAGCCAGCACCTTGCCAACAGGTCTGCAATGCTAGTGTGTTCTGGGTGCTCACCTTAGCCAGGGCATTGGAGGGTGAACTGAAATCTTTCCCTCCCCTCTTTTTTTTTTTTTTAAGTGATGGAAAAATCTCCAGTAATATCAGAATCTTTGAGTAGGGGCTGGTGGTGTGCGCTCTTTGTATACACTTGGAATCTCAGGTGTGGGAGTTACCTCCAAAGCTGTTCATCCTTACCTCACTTTATGGGGCTGGTCATCGTGAAGACCACTTAGAGCCAAGTGTTGGTCTCTGGGGTGTTTAGGATAACCATCCCCACCCACAGATGGTCACTGAAGGTATTCGAGTCTCTACCACCAGACAGCAGGCTGGGTGCTAGTACCAGGAGCCTCCCTACCACACCCACTGCTCTGTGGTTGGGAAACCCACATACTGGTAGGGTTAAAAAATGGGTAAAGAAATTCCGGATGTGTTAAGAGCCCCAAATCCATTCTGTACTCCTGCTCCTGGCCAAGCAGGCCCCCAGCTTCAGAGATGGTCCCTGAGTTTCCTTTTAGGATGCCCAGCTCTCTCCATCTCCTGTACTGATGATGAGGGTGAGGAGCAAGAGGGGCGGAATGAATGGTTTGGGGGACCTGTGGCTACAGGCTGAAGGCAGAGTGTTAGCTTAAAGGGAAAGGTGGGGACGGAGGCAGGGGAATCAGAGGGAGCCTTTTTGGGTTTTGCCCAGGCCTCCTCTCTGGGAAAGCTCTGACTTGCTCAGAACGTTGGCCCTGGGCATCCTGCATTGGGAAAACTTACTGACAGTTGTCACCATGACAGCCAGGCGTTTCCCAAACTCAAGACCCCAGCAGGCTCTGCCACCAGAACAAACCTCTTGGGAGGCAAAGCACACTTGCCCAAATTGAGACATATTCCTCACCCTTTTGCCAACCTCAAGACCCCGGAGGGTCAACCGACCCAGAAGTTGGGAGATTTACTGACCGTCTGCATCAAAGTGCTTCCAGATTTCCAGGAACTGAGAAGCTGTCAGCTCGGCCAGGTGCAGGTAAGGGGGCTGCTGCTGCGGGCCAGCCATGGCGAGCCGCTCCTGGAGATCTCAAGCCGCTCAGCGTTGTCACTCGTTGAAGCTAGGCTCTGGTTCTCGCTCCGGGGCTGCGCGCCACGCTGCCTTTATAGGCGGCCCGGAGCTGCACCGCATCGGGCCGCCGGCAGGGGGCGCGCACACTCAGGGAATGGCACAGGGCGCGGCGCTGCACGGGCGGAGGCCCCGGGCTCCTCTGCCAGGGTTCCTGGAGATGGAGAAAGACTCCCGGGTGCCTGCTGGGGACACCACAGGCTTTTCGGTGGAGATGGGAGAGAATGCTTCTGCCTTCCTTTCTTTCTGTCCATCTTGAGGACATCCAGGTACTAGCCGCAGCAGTAGCATTACTAAAGGAGCAAAGCTAAGATCTGAACCCAGAACTCTCTTCACTCCCTCTTAATCCCCCGGATGGTGGTGGTGAGGCGGTGGCATTGCAGAAAAAGGTTTTCAAGGTTTTATTGTAAGTGGACAGCTGGAATCTGCAAGGGGCAGGGAGGATTCAGATGGGAATTGAGGAGGTACTCCCCTGTGGAGGTGTCTCTCTTTCCCCCTCCTGTATCTGCCACATCCTGGGCTTTCTCTAGGAACCTTTAGACCATCGTCCAGGGAGTGGCAGACTGGAGCCTACAGTTCCACGTGTGAACCACACCCACCCAGGGTCATGGGCAGTAGGGGCGTTTCTACTCCAGCAGGTAGAGATCCTTAAACTGTGACTCGGGGATGCTCTGAGTTTCTCTTAGACAAAAAAACGGAAGCCACAGACAACAAGTATACCTCTGGTCCTCTCAATCAGAGCCTCTCATATCCTCCCCACTCTGAGGGTCTCGGCCCTGTAGTGTGTGCTAGCCTCCTGGACACTTTACCCTTAGTGACGGCACACACACACCCCGCCCCCAGAAGGACAGAGACATGGATTGGTGCTCATTAACACGTGCTAATGAGTGTTAGCTGAGCGCCTTGGAAGGGAAAGCAACAGAGAAGGAGGTGCGAATCAAAAGCAGGTCGCTAGCAGAGAGCAGAGCCTGGGGGTGGGGCAGAGAGCAGCAGGCTGGCTCTTGGGGTCAGGTGGGGCAGCCCTGAACCACTCTCAACATAGAGGCCAAGTTCCTAAACTGCTCATACGTTTACCCAGGCCAAATGTATTTGAGGTTATTTACAGGAGCAGACTAGGAAAGAAGAGGCAGAAAAAGCTAGCCTTTGAGGCCTCCGTATCTCAGGCTTACTTGCTGCCAGGGCTCAGAAATTATCAAGCTTGAGGCCCTTTGCCTGAGTCTTGCCGATGGAAAGGAAAGAAGGTTCAGTTGCTCTAGACCCAAGCTCCACGGGTCTGGTTCCTAAAATACATAATCAAAACAAAAGAAAAAAACAAACCACAAACCAAACCAAACAAACCCTCTGCAGCCTTATTTGGATTACACAGCCTGTTTGTGCCTCAGCTTCTCTGGTCTGTAAAATGGAAGTGTGGGTATTGGCATCTGAGAATTGTTCTGAGGGTTAAATAAGTTTGTGCTCCTGTCCTTCACACAGCCAGTGTTTGTGGTCCCTGGTGAGCTGAGCAAGGACTTCTTGGCCAGAATATCGGGCAGCTTTCTGCCACTGTGACCAAACATCAGAGAAAGTCATGTTAAAGACAAATGATTTATTTCAACCCATGGCTTCGGAGGCTTTAGTCTGTGGGCATTTTGGTTCATTGCTCATGGGTGGTGGTGAGAGAATGTCATGGTGGGAAGCTTGGCCAGGAAGTGAGAGTGGGGGAGGGGGAGGGGGAGGGATGGAAGAAGGAAAGCAGCTGGGACAAGACACAGCCTCCCACTGGCACCCTAGATACTTGCTGCCTCCCAACTGGTCCCACCTCCCTACATTTTCTACCACCTTCCAATAATCAGCTAGTAAACCATCAATGGATTAGCCCATCAATGAAGTCACCCATTCACTTTCCCGCCCTCAGATCCCACCTCTGAACCCTACTGAATTAGAAACCAGGCCCTTAATATACAGGCCTTTGGAGACCATTACAAATGCAAAGTCTTGACTTTCTGCATCCACCAGTGAAGTTGCTACTACTGGCTCTTGGAAGGGTGAATATCAGTGTGAGGTCCAGGAGCAAATAAAGAAGATGCTGTTTCCAGGGTAGCAGCTTTTGAGTCTAGTGCACCCAAGGGGCTAGGCTCAGTCTCCCCAGCTCTGGCATCTGCCACTGGAGTTTCTTTTGAGTTCCCTCCTGGTCCCTCCCAGCTCCGGTCTGCAGACAGAGGCTGTCTACTGGCTCTTATGCACCTATGGCAGTGTCCGACCTCTCTCACAATCTCAAGATGAGGACCACAGATGACACAGTCAAAGAATTCCACCACCAAGAATCCTGTGTGTGCTTAGGGCTAAATGGAAAAGGAGATACTGGTATCAACATGGGCTAAAAGGAACTTTTCTTGACGTTCTGAAAGAATAGCCCTAGCCCACACCTGGCAACCCAGGCCCAGGCTCCTCCTGCCTGCTTAGCATGTCCAGAAGGCTCTCTGCCTCCACCGGAGGCCACTAGCTTGAAAGGAGTGCCAGGTAGGGTCTCTCCTCAGATTCCTCTGACATGGAAAACCCTTCAGAATCCTGGGGCTGCCGTGGGAAGGGGTGCTGTGAGGCTGGGTGGTCCCACACAGATTGAAGGGGAGCAGAATTTGAGAGTTTCCAGCCCATGCGAAGACACAGTGTGAGTTTTTCAGACTCTGCACTGCTTGGAGGTCAGGGAGCAGCCTAGACTGCCTTGCCCAGCATCAGAAGGTAAAGCAAGGGAAGTCCATAGAGCAATGACAGAGAAGCAGTGCTTTTTTTCTTGCTTCTCAAGGACCTGAACCACTTAAGGATTTTCCAGTGTCTATCTCTTGTTCCTCTAAGACTTCTGCTGGGGTTTTCTAAGGTAATGGCCTGGTAGTGACAGCTGTGGATATTGGTGTCTGTATATGCCTTTGCCGGCGGTTGTAATGGACCATACTTTGTGGGCCCACACAGCTGCCCTCTCAGATGGTCTGTATAGGATTTGGACCCATCTTCAAGATAGGAAACCAAAGCTCTGAGGGAACAGCTAGGGTTGGATATTGAGGTCACTTTGGCTCATTCGGGCATCAGGGTCCTTGTATGTTAAATGCCTTGTTCCTGGACAATCTCTAGAAAGTACTCCATAGACCCTGGTCACCAGTGCCATATATAGTGTCTCCCAGTGTCCACCAGTCAGTCCTCCAGTAACTGGACCCTTTCTTCAAAAGGGGCAGATTAGGCCTGGCTCTTTGCATCCTTCCTGCCATCCCACTGACTATCTGCTCTGAGGGCTGTCACTGACACAAGGACATGGTTAGCAGATTTTTCCCCATGAGCCCTCTATCCCGGGTCCCCAGGAAGAGAAAATTGTGACTATGAGATGCCAGAGATGGGGTAGCAAACACCTTGCAACCCGTAGTGGGCCGCAGTAATTGGCAGAACATCTCAGAGCATCTGGTGTTATTCTGGAGCACTTCAAAGGAAACTCAGGAGGCACCCTGGTTCCTCCCTCTCCCTGCAAATGCTTCTTTCAGATAACGGCCTCTTTGGTCTTTATAATGGTCAGGCCTAGATACCAGGGTGCCAGAGAGCTGGCCTTGCTTCCCAGAAAGAAGGATGAAAGGGATACAGGAGCCCAGCAGTTTCCATGGAAACGGCTCGAGGTGGTGATGAGAATAGAGTCCAGAGAAACCCAGAAGTAGGAACAGGACTTTTGAGTAACCCAGTCTAAAACTTGAGGATCTTTGAACAAAAAAAAAAAAATCTTCCCATGTGCAAGAGACCTTGGCCAGAGAATAGTGACAGCAGCAATAGAGTGGAGTCAGTGACTACTAGGTGACCCCTGCTATAAAAGGCAGGCACATCAGGGTCAGGAGGTCAGAATCCTGAATTTCACAGAGCATTTTTAACTCCTGGATACCAGCAGCACTGTCGGGTGCTAGCTGTGTGACCCCAAGTACGGTGGCCACAGTCTCTGAGCTCTGATTTTCTCATTACTAAAATGAAGATTGCCCTGGTAAGAGCCTTGGAGGGTTTTATGGGAAGTAATATGTGAGACAAACATTGCGGGACCTGGATCATAATAAGCAGATTTGATTGCAAGTGGGAAAAATGGAAGTCTGACCTAAACACCACATTTATCTCCACCAGCCCAAGTCCCTGCTTCAGAGATCACGAGCGAGGTATCAAAGCCCCACAGTGGAAAGAGCTGCTGAGATTGCATCCCTGTTTAAAGGTTGGCATGACACTGTAAGGTCTGGTCTTTTTGCAACCATCTTGAAGACTCTAGATAGGTGGGAGAGCACAAAAGTAGAGATGGAGAATCATGCCATCCTTACAAAAGACAGGATAGAGGGAGTGAAAACATGGGATCAAGCTGAGCCTGGAGTACGTTAGGACTTTTTCATTTCCTGAGTCAATATACACCTAACAATGGAGCCCTCTTAGGGCAGCTTCCTTTCCTTTTCTTTTTCTTTTTAATAAAACCCCTAAGGCCTAGGTGATCTAGGAAGAGAGTAACTGTCCTCACGGAGCTGGAACTGGAGAACATCCGGGAAACAAAGCCTCTCTCTCCTGTCTCTGAGAGCACCAGGCAAGGCCAGCTTCACGGCCCTCTGTCTCTACTGTTCCTCTAATGAGGAACACCTGTTTTCACAAACAGTCACCAGCCTCGAAGCCCATAGCATCCATTTCCCTACTAGATGAGGCCTCCTGGTTTCCTTAGTACAAATTCCCCATGGATGAGTCAGATTAGTGGAGTTCACATTTTTATGGGAGCCATTCCCAGGCCAAACAGCTCAAGAGGCAGCAGTACATACTAGCTGCAAACGTAGGTCAAATTACTCTGCTACACAAGTCCAAGTATAAAAGGTAGGGCTGCTGAAATAGGGGTTGGCACCAATTTTTTAAGGATTGGCAGGGGTCGGGGGGCGCTCAGCAGTTAAGAACACTTGTTGCTCCTGCAGAGACTGGTCCTGAGTTGAAAGAGTTTGCTCTTGCCCTCTATGGAACCAATGATTGTGGTCTCTGGTGAGCTAGGCAAGGAGTCCTTGATTAAGGGACGGAAGGCTCATTGGTTAAGCATGCTTGCTGTTCCTGCAGAGGACCTGAATTCAGTCCCCAAGATCCACTGGGCTATTCACAATTTCCTGTAGTATCAGCCACAGGAGAAACAACGCCTTCTTGTGGCCTCTGCAGGCACTGAACTCACATGCATACAGCCATACACAGACATACACACAAATCATAAAAATGTAAAGGGTCAGATTATATATACATATACAAATACATAAGTGTGTGTGTGTGTTTATTTGGCATTTTTGAATTATGGAGATTTCATCACTGTAGCACAAAAATAGCCATGGGCTAATGAGTCAACAAATGGATACAGATCTGCATTAATAAAGCCTTCACCCCACCATGTGGTGGTCTGTATTTGGTTTGTAGGTCATAGTCAGCTGACATCTAATCTCCTAAATAATCTTAGTCCTCCCTCGGTAATCTCTCCAAGCTTCCTTTTTATGCACACAGGAAACACTAGATGAAGCCACATGGAAGAATTGCCGCCACTGTTGGCTGTGGAGAGCTCAGTGTAGTGACCATATGAGAGGAGGAGACCTCGTGCTGTTTTCTCTGAGCAGGCTCCCAGAGCTGCTGGACCCCAGGCCCACTGAATCACCTTGTCAGTCTGAAGATTCTGTGTCTCTCGGCCTTGGGCTGCAGCTGAGAACTTCTCTCCAGACCACGAGAGCGTGAAGAGAGTTAGAGGAGCAGGAAGATGAAGGCATCACCCAGGCAAAGACAAAAGGGTACACTATAGTGAGCCAACCTCAATCTGCGGACTGGTGCGAGGTGGCCTTGGCTCTGCTCTGGACCTGGCCGGGAGCCCCTGGCTTGATTTGCAAACAAATTTGCTTTACTTCCTGCCAGAATGGAACTTCCTGATGGCTGAGAATTTGGACCTGTATACCCAGGATGGAAAAAGTGTCCCTAGAGGGTCAGTGTCCCACTTCCAGAATTCTCCAGGATGTAACAGGGATATTAGAACAAGTCACTAAAAGATAGGGGCTATGCTTCATTCATTCTTTGAGCTCACTTAAGATTTTATTCATTCAGGCTCTACAAAAAATATTTAGTTAGCATCTATCTTGTGCCAGGCAATGTACTAGACCTTTAGGGTTTGATATAGGCTAATAAAACAGAGGTTGCTATTCCCTTCAGGAAGTCCAGTGGGGAAGTGACTAATCCCACAATTTGGGAGGCTGAGGCAGGAGAATTTTGAGTTTGAGGAGCCCGAAGGCTACAAAATGCAATGTCATCTGAAAAAATAAACAAATAAGAGTCCAATGAAGGAGATACTGATCAAACCAGACTACTGAACCGAATGGTGTGTGGCAGGGATTTTACCTGAATTCTAATTCAGGAGAGCGGATTTGCTGAAAGGGAGGCATGAGAACTCTGCGGAACTGAACCTGGGCACAAAGGTCCCACACAGGAATAGACACAGGGGAGTCAGAGGGACTGTATATATTGCAAGTGGGGATAGAGTGTGTGGCATGTGCAAACCGTAGAGATGGTGACCCTGAAGAGAGAGGTAGGACCAGATCCCAGGGGTCCAAGAATTGTCCAAGGGTTTTCTGTCAGGAGCAACAGGGGAGTTGCCTTTGTAAAGGCCCTTTCTGACTCCCAGGGCATGACTAAAGAGTTTATAAGGGGAATCTGTAGGTGACCCCTTCTGTTGTCTCAGGGAGCAGCATGCCTTGGACTTAGGAAGGGCCAATGGATATGAGCTAAAGGAATCAGAATCTGTTTGGGCAGCAAATGGGAACTGGCATCAGAGGCTGGAGGAGAGAGAGACATCCCCATTAGCATGGCCATTTGGAATGGGGAGGTCGACCAGGTGGCCCTGCTTGGGAGGGAGTGGCCTAGTCATACTGGATATGTTGAGTCTGAGTTCACTCTGAATTAGTCTGCTATGGAATAAACATCAATGACCCTTTCAAAATTCTTGTGTTGAACTTAACCCTTACCTGCTTTCTATTTGGAGGATGGGGTTCTGGAAAGTGATGAGGTCATGAAGATAGAACCTCCATGAAGGAGATTAATGTCTTCATAAGATAAAGTGGGGGAAACATGACCTCTCTTTCTTCTCTGTTACATGAGGTCTTAGGAGAGTCATTTATAAACCAGGACAAGGGTTCCCAGCAGATATCACATCTGTCGACACATTGATCTTAGATTTCCTGGTCTCTAGAGTGAAGAGAAATACATTTCTGTGGTTTAATTAATCCAAAACACAACAATGGCTTATGTGACTTTTGATGAAAACACTATCTGATGGGAAGAATAGACCAGGCATGAAGACTTCATAGGTTCGGAGCTTGGAGAAGGATTCATAGTGGGAGAAGCAAGTTTGGGGACCCAAAACCTCGAGGATGTGGCCAGGCATGGTTGTGCTGGGTCTACCCTCTCATGCTGGGGTTGCTCTTCGCTTTGAGGTCTCTCTAATGGTCTCCCCTCCTTGGAGAGAGCAAAAGTTGCTGCTCCAAGGCTGAAGGTGTCATAGCCCTCAAGTCTACATCTCTAACCTCCCCAATGGAGGAAAGTGTTTCTTAAGGTTGATGAGCTGGCAAGTTTAAACTATGTCCCCACTCAAAAGTGGCCACCCTGGAGGAAAATCAGACCTATGAGAATACAGGGGAATCCAGTTTTCTTGCCCACCAGACACTCTAAGAGTTCTGTGTGGCCTGCTCTTAGTCCTCCTGGCACGGAATCAGAAGAAAGGATCGTGGGTGTGTTACTCTTTATCCTTCTCCGGCTCTGTTTGTGGTCCATCTGTGCTTTGGGAATAATCATAAAAGAAATAATAAAAATGGCACAGAAGAATGGAGGGTGAGGTCCTCTGTGGAAGCTATAGAGATGACTTCTCATGTGGACCTGGCCGGCTCTGCTCTTGGCCATCAAGAGCTGGGCATTGAGCCCTGCCTCAGGAGGGCAGCTGCTCACCCTGCTGGGGGCCCGCAACTCCGGCTGGTGAGGAGGAGTGGCCTGGCTGTGTTTCTACCCTCATTCATGATCCCCAGGCCTGGCTTGGGGCTGCAGCTCTGTTTGCCTTCCTGAGTGCGTCACTGGGAATCCCCTCACAGTCAGACTGCTGGAAGGGGTTGGGGGTGAGCAGGCCCCAGCTTGGAGAGTTCAAACTGGATGCTTCCTGTGCTCTTCAGATCTGGCTGTGACGGCTCATGGCCACATAAAAGAGCAGAAACTGGAGCCCAGCTGGCCCATCCCTGTAAGATCTACAAGGAAGAAGGGAAAGAGAGCAGGGATGGGCATGGACTTTGGTAGCAGTTGAAGTCAGTAGTGATGACCCTGCTTCAGAGTCCTCTGCTCCCAGCAGATGCCTATGGCATCCCGCCCAGGCCCTTCAGCAGCTGCCAGCATTCCCCAGCTGCTCTGAGTGCTGGGTGCTGAGGCTTGCAGCTGTACCATTCTCTAGAGAACTGTCACTTAGTCCAAACTGCCCATCCCACCTCCCATGCAGGAAAGTCCACAGCTAATGCTCGGCAGATATTAGAGGTTAAGGGTTGGCCCCCTGCCTCATGAGGCAGAGTCCCTCTTAGGATCAGGAAAAGATCAGATTTCCAGTTAGTTTTTCCGTCTGTCCACTGTTCTCTCCCTGCTTATAGGTGTCCCTGGAAGCCTTACTCCCTTAAGAAACCCTGTCTTGGACTCTGCTTTTAGAGGTAATAAAGACTTTTCTTCAGACTGAAATCCATCTCTCACCATGCATCCCTTCCAGCCCTTCAAGCTAGGAAGGACATTGGTTTCTGAAGCAGTTAGAATAATGCAGGTTTTCACAGCAGGCAGCATGGCTCCAGCTTGTTGCTTGTGAGTGATGCTCAGCAAAGCATGCCAGCACCATTCCTCAGCTGTGCTCACATGGACCTGGACCCTCACTCTCAGAGTTTCTGTTCCTTTATCTTCATCCCACTGACAAAACTGGGATCCTTGTCTGACCTTGCAGGGTGATTTTGAGACAGGGAGATGCAGCAGAGAAACCAGCTTCAGAGCCACACAGACCTGTGTGTTCAGCCCCATGGCCTTGAATGTCGCCAACTTTTCCATTCTCTGCTTTCTGATGCTTAAGTCTGAGTTGGGTAACAGTTCTGTGATTAATGAATGTCAAGCCTTGCCATGGAGCCTAGCTTGCTTGGCCAATGGTGGTTATGGCAAATATATACAGTGCCTGGCGAAGACTAAGTACTTAGTAAGATGTGAGTGCTATTCAGTTTACTAAAGGGGTGCTATGTCTAAGACAGGTGATAATAATGGTACCCTGATGATCTCGCAGAGATACCTCAGAAGCAGGGCCGATGGACCTGGTGTGGGCTAAGGAGGAAAGACAGGTAGAGGAGACCTGGGCTTGCTTCGGTGGCCTGGTGTGACCCCTAAGGCCATTGTTCTGCAGCAGCCTACTGCCTGCAATGGCTTGCCTGCACACAAACCCATTTGTCACCCTGTCATCGCCTCCGCAATTGAAAGCAGATCCCCAGGGACAGTGGACAAAGAACACCACAGGAGAAGCAGCCACTGTTTTCCTCTATACCTGCAGTGGTTGTAAAAGAGCTTCAAAGGGTCTCTGGCCCTTTGCAGATGTTCTCCAGAGCATCAGACTGACCAGGAATGGTTCCCGCTCTGTGTTCTCCTCCCCACTCACATATCTTTTCAGTTACCTTCCATCTCAGTACTTGGGGCTTTCTTAACACCTGCCTAATGCGGAGGGAAGAAGCTGATTAGAAAATTCACACAAAGGTGTTGGTGACTTAATGCATTGCACCCTTTTTCTCCCAGGAGGTTGAGCTAAGGAGCTGTGGCCTTGAGTGGCAGAGCTTGAGAAACTGTGCTGTGTGTTTGGGGTTGTAGTCTTAAAGGATAAAGGATGCTTCTGGACTCAGCACCACAGAAAAAGGTAGATTCCTTGGGAACCCAGCCATCAAGAACGGGTTGATAAAAGCTCAAGACCCCTCTGCATCATCAGGCTTCTTAGATAAACCAAATAGTGCTGGAGGGACAGGGAGTCAATCACAGCAGTGGGGTACCACACTCTGCATATCTCTCCTTAAAGATAGTCCCAGGAAGTCAATCTACCATTTGTCTTTGACCTTGAGACATGGTGGCAGTTGGCTTTATGCTTTTAAAGGGTTTGCCTTACCTTGTAGGTCTCAGATGCACTAGGTACTCCTAGCTGCTTGACTTAGCCCAGCAAACTCAACTTATCATTTTTTTTTTCTCACAAGTCTGGAGTTGAGAGTCAGTCTTAGATGGAGAAGAGGCCCAGCTGAGCCCTTGTAATGTAGTTCAGCATTTCAGACCTCAGTTGGCTAGACAGATGCCCATATCTGGTCTTTGTTACCCAAGTGATATCCCAACCAAAACTATGGTGGGCTTTGTACAATGCCAACCCAACTGCAGAGACCCCTGAGGAAAACTGGTGCTCCTTTCTGAGGTCTGTTCTCTACAAGGTCTCCTGTCCACAGGCATCCCCAGCAGCATCTTCTTAGTCAGTGCCTTCTGTGAGGTTGGTACCCAGCACCTGGCCAGTGTGATATCATTTACTTCTCAGATACAAAGTGACCATCACCTACTTCCCGATTCTAGGAGGGTGACAAGGAGCATACACTGTGATAGCCGGAAGTGCTTGGCACCCTGACTTCTACCTGACAAGCTTCATTAATGGGAGCAAGTACAAACATCCAAGGCAAACCCCGTCTGAGGCAAACCCTGTCTGAGTTCTGCCCAGGTTCCCTCCAGGTCCTGCTATGGCCCAGCGTTGTGGGCTTTGATCTAATGTGCACTGCTATCTTCTTTCCAGATTGAATCTCTTTGTCTGGGAGAGATCTGGCGGTACTCTTGGGATCTGCTGGGGACTTGAAGATTATGAAACCATGACCCTGCTTCATGTGATTTCTTTATCTGTCTGCTTCCCCTTCTCCCTCACTGGTTTCTCTCAGTAGCATTTTCTTGATAACTCACTTGCAGCCAAATCAACATCTCAAGTTCTGCTTCTGGAAAAATCTGACCAAATTTTCATTAATTAGGCTTTCTGTGAAGGGACAGATAATGACCATCCCAGACTCCATGGGTTATTTTGTGGTCTCTATCACAGTGATTCAGTTCTGCCAGTGTAGCCTAAAAGAAGTTGGAGCTCTGATGTCAATGAGTGTGCATAGCTGTTTGTCAATAAAACTTTATGAAAACATGACAAGGGCAAGATTTAGCCTAAGGGCCACAGTTTGCTGACCTTTAGCTGAAGATAACAGCTTTATGCTCATATATAAGGAAATAGAGGTATAGAATGATCACACACTCATGAGTGACAAGACCAGCAGGCTGATAGCTCTGAAGTCACCATACTGAAATGTCCCCTGGAGTAGGGGCTTATTCATCAGGCCCAATCGGTGGCTCAGAGTGTCAGAGAAGGGGTGTTGTATTAGTTAACTTTCCTCATCATTGTGATCAGATACCTGACAGTCAGCAACTTATGGGGAGGGGCTATTTGGGCTGTTTGAGGGGATATGGTCCATCATGGCAGGGAGAGCATGGCTGCAAGAATGTGAGGCAGCTCCATGGAGGCTGGTCACATTGAGTCAGGAAGCAGAAAGAGACAGGGACTGGGTGGAGCTAAGAAACCTCAAGGCATGCCTCCACTGGCCTGACTCCTTCTTCTAGGTCCAAACCTGAGGCTCATCTACAGCCTAGTGACCAAGCTGGCAACATGAGCTTTGGGGAGACATTTCACATTCAAATCACATAAAGGGTATGTATGGAAATGTTCCAGTTGTCTCATCACCACCCCCCATTTTCAGAAATACGAGTTGCATATAGATGGTTGATGGGTGTCTTCCTCTAGACTCTGGGTAGTTCTGTTGCCTTCTTGAAGTACTAGGTAACTGGGCAGGACTCCTGGAATTCTTTCCTAAGCTGATGTGTTGGACAAATTATAAAAATAGCACCAGGCCCTTTGACAAGTGTGGTACTAATTACCCTGATGCTTTGGCACCTTGGCCAGTGTGCTGTTTCTTTTCCCCGCCCCCCAGCTCTCCACATGAAGTCTGGGTTAGAAAGGGAGGAAGGCATTAATAGGACTTGAATTTCCCAAGCTTGGGCCAGAGAGCTGACCTGCTATAGTCTCCATCACGAACTTGACATTGATGGGGTTAAAAGCAAAATTCACCTTTCCACCCATGTTGAAGACCAGAGGCACCCAGGCTCCCCCACACCCACTGCCCTGATAACCTCAAGGTTGTCTGGCCAGGTCTGTGTGCTCACACACATGTGCACACACACACACATATGCATTCTTTCTATTCGTATAGTAAATGTTATTAAACAAAAAACAAACTTTCCACGATCTCACCTCTGGAGTTAGCTGTTAGCCACATTTCGGCTCTCCTCAACTTCCTTTACCTCTGGTGTATTTTGTGTTTGTGGTTGTGTGACCTTGCTTGGGTTCAATGACGTGTGTTGACAGCTGTTCCATGCCTATGAATACTGTCCTGGAGGGCTTTTAAAAGCTCCAAACTAGTTACATTTCAGACTTTCTCTTCGGCCATTTCCCTGCCATTAGGGAACAGCTAGTGTGTCTATTATTCCAAGGCATGGGGCATTTATTCACATTTTCTGATATGAGCAGAGAAGCTGTTTCTGTGCTTGAGTCCTTTTTTTAAATATAATTTCTTTATTGATTCTTTGGGAATTTCACATCATGCACCCTAATTCTGCTCATTTCCCAAGCTCCCCCATTTCCACCCTTTACCCTTGTAGCATCCTTTCAAAATGAAAATTTTAAAAATTATTAAAATCAAACCAAACCAACCAACAAACAAAAAAACCCCTTTGCTCCTTGGTCTGGTATTTCCGGCCTCTCCAACACCTCTTCCTGCATCCTGGTGGCACTGGGAGCTTTGTGTGTCACACGGTGCACCCCTTTGTTCAATCAGCTTGCCTTGCAAAGGTTCATTGCAGTGAGTCATTGGTCCTGGTTTTGGCACACCAGCATCACTGGACCCTTATTGAAACTCCTCTCAGATTTCCCTCAGCCCGCTCCAAATCATGGAGATCCTGCAAGTATCATTCCACAGGACTGTCCCTTCACACACTCCAGCAGGTCATAGATGGGATAGATGTGAAGGTGAACCAACTCAAGGCCCTGGATGTGGGCGTGGGTAGTAGCTGAGCTGATCAGTCTGGGCCAATGTGGTCACCCCACTTAGGTAAGGGGCTGAGCTAACTTTCCATCACTGCCAGTTCTCCCATGGTGAGGGCTAAGCTTGAGTCTTGACTAGGTCCTTTTCATTCTTCCTTGTGGAACTTGGGGTAAGCTTGGGGAAGTCAGAAATGTTTGGAGAATTCTCTTAAGACTATAAAGAAGCAAGTATAGACACATTACAATCAGTTTGAATGCCAATTTGATCTAGAAATAATGTAGAACCCTGGGCATCTCACAGAAAATCTGGGATGTGGGATATAGCAAAGGCATGATAATGAAATGTCACCTCGCTGACTGGTCCCTTCCCTATGTTGAAGTTATTCTTCCTCCACAACCTCACTTAAGGAACACATGAGTGTGTGCCCACCGCAGGATCTTGCTATTTAAAAGTCATTTTCTTTGTAATGAATGAGTTTTGCATGAGAAACACTAAGCTTCAAGTCTCAGCTAAGTTCCCACCTGAAGAGCATTTGGATTCCTCCTCCTCGGTCTCGTGTCTCTCTCTCTAGCCTTCAAGTGCCTTCTCTCGTCCTTTTTATTAAGTTATCCAGCTTCCCTGACTAAATGCACTAGTAGCCACAGGGACTTGGTGTCCCTTAGTGCCTTGCTTAACACAGTTGAGACTGTCAACTGGGAGCATCAACGGTATCAGGCATCAGGCAATGTGGGCATCAGTGGGAACATCTTCTGGTGGATCATCCATTCATTGTCACCCGGTACCTGGGTGTCAGAATCTAAGCTCCATCTCTCAGGCTAGGTCCTGTGGACAGTTTCAGAACAAAGCATCCTTTGTGTCCAAGGAATCGACATCTCTGTGAATGAGAATTTGAGCTGGACAGTGGCTGCCATGGCAACTGATACATTTTAGAAGTTGGGGGACTGAGGACAGGCAAGGCCAGGTGCATTTAAAAGGCTCTTTTTGGATCCTTTCAGTTTCTGGAGCTTATCAGTGAGTGTCAACTTTGCCCAAGGTTTTCCCAGCCCACACCAGCACTCGCTGCACTCTGCCATGGGAAGAGATTAAGGTCCTTTCTGGTCATATCAGACATCTCCAGCTTCTCCTCTTAAGTTCTAAGTTATTCAGGCTCCAGTGAGACAGGATGAGGTTTTCTTTAGTGTGCCAAAATGATAAGATTGAAGAGAGTCTAAGGCAAAACAGAGAGAGGAGAATCATTCTCGTTTTTGATATTTGTTCCAAAATTCCAGGTAGCTACTCAGGCTTTTGGTTGTTGTTTTGCTTTGTTAACAAAAAACTATACACACACATACAGCTGTCAGGTTGTACGGCCACACACACAGTTTCCTGGAATTACACAACACAGTAAGGGGTGTAACAACACAAGAAAAAAGCAATGCTTCCAACTTCTCACACTCAAAAGCCCCTCGATCTTTGTAATAAAAGGGACTTGTAGCATCTATAAAAGAATGAGTGAATGTTAGATAACTAAAAATAGGTAACTTCAGGGTAATCTAAATAAAGCTTTTTTGGGCTGTCAGAGGATGAAGTAACAGGTCTATAGAAATTATCTGTTCATTGAAAAGAGGACCTTACCTTTCCATTCCTGGGCCAAGTCTGGGAAAGGGCAAGGGGTGGAGCCAAAGGTAGTGGGTGTGGCCAAACACCTTAACTCTGAGGCATGAAAGTCACAGAAGACCCAGTGACCCTGGGCATCACAGTGATGTCAGTGCTGTGGATCTAGTGTTAGAGCTACCAACCCTGAACAACCTGTGATGAGATGAACTGTGCTCAACAGCCTTCTGTGAGATGTGAGGAGGCTGAGGTAACCAGTGAGTCCAAGGAGGTGACAATGAGCACCAGACTTTATTCATAACCTCTCATGCTCCTTGAATCAAACAGACACATTGCAAGGAAGAGGAATTTGGATGTTCTCATTTCAGCCCAGATTTATAGCTTGTTTTCTGGTGTGATGAGAGATTACAATAGAGATTAAGTTGTGTTAAAGAAAAATAAGGTCATATTTCTTGTAGCTGTGTATCTTGGAGGCAAGATTTATTCCCACACAAATTGCTTGAAGAGTCTCAAAAAACAAACCAGATAGGATGCTGTTGGTTTGTATCATTTGAGCCAGCAGGGCTGCTACCCAGAATCCCCTGGGAGCTTTGCAAAACCTACGTGTTTGAACCCTGCTTTCTGTCATGCATACTCTCGACACTTTTGTTCCCATGCACAGCCTGGTCCTGACTTTATCCACACCTGAGTGTAGTTTAGCAGAATGCTTCTTTGTGACTCTGCAACCTAGCCTCCTTCCAGATGCAGAGAAGTCAGAGCTCGCAGGGCAGGCCAGGCCAATCCTTCAGCTGTTGGGTTGGGGCTATGTTAGCCTTCTGCCATGGTGACAACATCCCTGAGAAGAAGCAGCTCAAAAGAAGATAGATTCTCTTGGCTTCCAAATCCAGTCCATGCTTGCTTAGCAGATGCAGAATGCTATGGCAAAGGTGCATTGCAGAAGAATCTGATGAGGAGAAGGAAGGGAGGGAGGGAATCTGAATATAATCCTCAAGAGCATATTTATGTTTATTTATGTCAACCTCTGCCCACCCCCCTCAAGTTTCCAAACCTCAAAACAGTGACTGTTTCTGGGGACTAGGGCTTTGTGGGAATTTAACATTCAGACCATCATGGGGTCTCACAGAGGCAGTGGGAACCCTAGTGGACTCGTTGTGGGTGTTGGGAAAAGGTTCTCCCTTTTTCCTATTTCTTTATGCATTAAATGAGTCAAGCTCGTCTCTTGTAAAGGGCTCTGAAGGGAAGTTCTTAAAAGAAATGCCTAACAGTGCTGTTTGCCACTCAGCAATACATTTGAAACTATGTGTCTTTAATTGAGTGCTTACTTGTACTGATCATATTAACAGATGGAGTAATGGTAACTTTTGAAATGTGAATTCTCTGTAGGTGATGAGAAGAGGGAGAAGGAACAGGGACAGATAAGAACTTCCCCAAATGTGATTTAGACTTCATTTCTATGCCTGCTTTCTGTATCTCAATCATTTCTGTAGTCTAAATGATTACAACACAGTTCACACAACAATTAAAATCTTTTGTGAAACAGGAAAGTAATGTGATACCAAAAAAAATATCATTTTGTGTCAAGTTGGGAACACTACAAAATAGGCATTATTTTAAATAATTTTTAAAACACAGTAATTTAGGGGCTCCAGAGATGGCTCATCAGGTAGAGGGCTTTCTGGATAAACATAAAGAACAGAGTTGAGGTCCTGAGAAATCACATGGTTATAACTGGGAGTGGTGGCCCATCTGCAATCCTAGGACCCAAGCTGGCTAGTTAGGCTAGTATATCTGTATAACTAGAATCGTGCCCATGTGCACACATATATGTCATGCGTATTCAGGCATTCACATACATATGAACACACCACAAAGGAACCCTCCTTACACACACACACACACACACACACACACACACAGAGTAATTTTACTACTCATGTGTAGTTGAATGCATCCCAAGGACAAAATAACTAAAACAAAACTGCTTTAAATAAAAATTCCATTGGAATGTTCGAATTAACATTGGTATTTCTATTTTCTGTCACAATAACAAAATGCCTGAAACTGAGGACTGTCAACAGTTACACAGGACTTTTGGGAGACAAACCACATCTAAGCATATAGAAATTGTATTATTTTCCATATATTCTATGTACTGATACACACACACACACACACACACACACATTCACATGCATACACTGAGTGGAAAGGGAAGAGGAGAGATTGTATGTCTTCCACAAGGCTTAGAAATAATGAACAGCTCCATAGCAACAAGGAGCCCGACATTCAGTTAATATTCTCTAAGAACTGTTTCCCACAAAGGGGTCATTTCCACAAAGTGGAATGTGTGCAACTCATTCTGATTCTGATTTGAATGAACTGGAAAGACCTGTTTATGAACGATGGGGAAATTTGGAAGACCAGTGTGACAGGAGCAAAGGATGATGGTGGCCATGTCTGACTGCCGCTTAAAGATACATTATATATTTAAGATGTGTGCTGCACATTTCACTTCCAAACTGCCCAGCTGGAGTGAAATAACATGGAATGAGCAGGAAGGAAAGGAAGGCTGTGTGCTGGTCAGCACTGAAGCCAGATAATGGTAACATGGACATTATGCCATTGTCTGTATGTCAGCATATATTTGAAAACTTCTATCACCATATTTTTAACTAGAAAGAAAAGGAAGAGAAAGGAAGTGAGAAGGAGGGTGCCCCATGATCTTCCTGGTGGATGGACTCTTGTCATGAAGAAGCCCAGTCAGTTTCATAAAAAACAGCCACCTCCCTCCATCCCAAAGGTCATAATGTCCATGAGGCATAGAAATGCAAAACCCAGGCAGCAATTCAGAAGCCATGGAATTGAGTTGGATAATTTGTTTAGAAGCTCTTGCTGAGCTGGGCTGGGAAGGGAGGCTTGAGCAGGGCTTGGGCTGGGAAGGAGGAATTGGACCAGCTACATTCTTTTGGTCCTCACTCTTTTGATGGTGGCTTTTAAAGGGAACAGCTAAGAGTTTTCCCTTGAAAGTGGGTCACCACTTTTAGGATTTCAACCATGTAGGTATTAACTAAGTCAGTTCTGCAGGCCTTTATGAAATTTCAAGGTTAAACATTCTAGAACTTTCCATTATGAGAAAAATTAATCCCCACATTGCCAGTAGCCAATTCTAGCCAAGAATGACCTTGAACTTAATCCTTTGTCTACCTCCTGAGTCCTGAAATTCCAGGCATATGCCATCACATCCAGTTTACATGTTAGTAGTATTTGAACCCAGGGCTCTGTGCACACCAGATAAGCACTCTACCAACTGAATTGCGTGTCCAGTCTCAAAATGTTCTTTGAAATATAGTGCTGATTGAAGAGTCAACACTTAACAAAATACCAACTATATATTAAATCATATTATGTCTACTATATAAAAAATCTAATAGTTTAACAGAATAAAGAGGCTTCACAATATTCAGCTTCTTTGTTAGATAGTCATGATTAGGTGGTGCCTGAAGGAACATGGAGCTAAGATCTAACACAACTATGGAGTACTGATATGGTGATTGGTGACCTTGTAGGGAATTTATTCTTTGGTTTATTAACCACAGATTTATGTTTTAAAGATGTCTTTTTACTTTAATTTAATGATTTTTATTTTGTTGTATGTCTATTAGTGTTTTGTTTGCATGCATGTCTGTGTATTATATTAGTGTCCTTGGAAGCCAGAAAGGATCCCCTGGAACTGGAGATACAGATGGTTGTGAGCTGCCATATGGGTGCTGGGTTCTCTGCCTGAGCAGTAAGTCCTATTAATCATCACTGAGCTTCTCTCCAGCCCTGAAAAGCCCCATTTTGAGGTGGGAGCTCTGGGAAAGGAAGACAAGACTGTGGCCTTTGGCTGTTCTGGAACTTGCTATGTAGACCAGGCTGACCTGGAACTCACAGAGATTCTCCTGCCTCTGCCTCTTCTGCTCAAGTACCAGGATTAGCCATCACAGCCGAGCCTTAAGATGTCTTTTTAGATGCTGTACATTGGGCTCAGTGGTTGAAGGCACATGCTACTTTCACAGAGGACCTAGGTTTGATTCCCAGTGCCTACATGACCGTTCACAACCATCTGTAACTACAGTCCTTGGGGGATCCAATGCCCTTTCTGCCTCCACAGACACTGCACACACATGGGTGCACATACACACATATAGGCAAAACACTCATACACAGAAAATTCTGTGCATTGCCTAATGTAGATGTAAAATCATATACAGGAAAAAAGTGATAAAGTGTACTGAAAAAGCTCAAACTATCCCTCCGTGGCTGCACCAATAAAGGTACCTGTGTCAACCCTTTGGAGTGGATCCTGGGAGTTACGCTTTGAAGTTAAGGAGATAATCTTTGGGGGCTCGAGAGATGGCTCAGCAGTTAAGAGCACCAGCTGTTCTTCCGGAGAACTAGAACTTAGTTCCCAGCACCCATGTCATATGGCTTGCAGACACCGTAACTCCAGCTTTAGGGCATCTGCTGTCATTGACCTCCTTGGGCATCTATGCTCATGAGCATATACCCACATTCACACACACACACACACACATACACACACAATAATATAAATCTTTAAAAAGATTATTTTAAGACTAAAGCAGTTTTTAATTCCTGGTATTTCAACTAATTGAATATGTGCCACAGGACAAGTTACTACCATTCCATCAGCTCCCACATGCCAGTGCTGGGGTTGCAAGCACACACAGCTGTGATTGACTTCTTACATGGGTGGTGAGGAATTAAACTTGGTCTTCATGTTTACAGACAGCAAGTGATCTTACCAGTGAGCCATCTCCACAGTTCTACAGTTGGAATTTTGTAGATGAATTTTGGGGGTGGGGGGGTACCAGCTCACAAATAACAACACAGAGTTATTATTAATTATAAAAGTTTGGGTTTTAGCTTAGGCTTGTTCCTAACTAGATTTTATAACTTAAAGTAACCCATTTCTATTCATCTACATTTTACCATGTGACTTTTTAACCTTTCTTTTATTCTGTATGTTCAACTACCTCCATGTCTTTTTGGTGTTTTTTAGCATACCTATATTCCTCCTTTTCTTATCTCTCTCCAGAAATTCCTCAAATACTTCCTGCCTAGCTATTGGCCATTCAGCTTCTTATTATACCAAACACAGCAATACATTTTCACACAATGTACAGATATCATATCATATTTCTTGTCTAAATAAATAGGAAGGTTTTAATTCTAATATAGTAAAAAGTATGTACAATAAGAACAATCATTCAGGTAAGAATTACATTCACAACATACAGCCCATTTGTATTTGGCAAATTTGAAGAACGTATTATATTATCCATCCTATTTTAGTGAGTCAAACAATTTAATTAATTTTATCATAACTTATATTTCCATTCTAAAAATATCTTTGTAGATCTTAAAACATCTTTTTTAGATAAATAACTTAAGCTTTTATGGTGTTTAACCCTATAAACTTTACATTTCTTATGTAAACTTCTTTTCTGAATTTGTTAACAAGAAAAACTGTAAAACTATACCTATCTAGTCTTCAACTCCATCAGAGACCCTAGAAGAATATAGTATTAGCTGAGCAAGCAGGAAGTGCAGAACAAACAACTTCTAAAACTATAGAAATAACAGAAACAGCTGAGTATCTGAACAGCCACCCAAGGTTCCTCTGCAATGTTGGAGCATCTATCTTCATCCTACAGAACAAGCCTAAGCTAAAACCCAAACTAGAATATCTGACAAAACTTTTTTATGAAGCAGGAATTTTGAATAACTATCCTATCTTGTCTTGACAAAGTTTGGCAGCTGCTTTCTTTTGTATCTTTTTGTCCAGTTTGGTCAGGATACTATGAGCAGTGAAGGCAAGGGCAGTTTCTTGCCCAAATGCCTAGCTTTGTTACATTGAAAGCAAATTCCAAACAGAAGGTTTTTTTTTTCAATGCTCATCATCGTTTTTTGAAGTAAATTGGTGCTTTCAGGAACAGATGCCTCACTATCATGCAAAGCCTTATGTTATTAAAACATTTCTGTTGGTCTTTAAAGTGTTTGAAGACTATCTATTTAAAATATAATTCTGTCTGACCTTGAAAACATACCTTACATGACTATACGTTTGATTGTTATAAATAACTACTATTAACCTGTATTTCTTTATTATCCTAGCACTCAAGGACTAGACATTTACATTTTCAAATGAGCTGCATACAGTACCTTAAACAAGAGTAGAAACATATATAGTATAACCAAAAAAATCTTAAATTTGTATCAATATACAAAAATCCATACCAATGTAAAGTATTTGAGACTAGTGATTTTTAAACATAGACTCAGCAATCCACCCTTTTATTCCATAATGTCTATACTATATCTTCCACTTTCCCTTCAGAAAGAGATCCCTGAATCTAATCTCCTTTGTTCAGCTCTTTTTGCCTCACCATGACCAATAACAACTTGTAACCAACTCCCCTATAACAACATCCATAACCCACCTTAACCATAACTACAAATGACAAAATCCCACGCATCTTACCTCTTGGGAATGTGGGTATCGTGTTCTCTAGACTGCTTTCTGTTGTCTGAGGGTAATAGCATTTTTACTGAACACTGAGAAAATTGGGATAATGGCCAAGTCCTAGGAGAGCTAGATGTATTATTTTTTGTTTAGTCTCTGTGTGACGGGAAAGTGTAGAGCTTATCTGCAGTCTTGGCTTGATAGTTTGTAAGGATGGACCATCTCATCTAGCAGTTTTGAAGTTGTTCTGGATGCAGAATTTTGAAGAAAATGCAACAGAGGCATTATGAGAGCCTAGATCATATAGGCTACTTGTCTTTATTGGTATCTGGTCCTTTTTTTTCTGAAAACACAAACTTTTAAAGATATACACACATATATATATGTATCAACACAAATATGGAATGTGCAATGTGTATAAGTCAGCTAAAGATGACTTTTGTTTTATGTTTGGGCAGGAAAAAGTCACTTGTCAACTTTATAAGTCCATTTAGACTGTACAATCAAACTGTAATATAAATCTATATTCATATGAAAGGGTGGCATGTAATAATAAGGCATGAGGACTCTGTAGCCAACAAGATTTATCATGTCTCATTCAGTCTCTGCTGTTCCTATAGTAGAGGGATCAGCATATTTGCCTGTCTTGTCATCTTTCTTGGTTTCTTTTTTATGTCTGTAACCAAGATTTTTAGAAACTCTCCCCCAAGCAAATCTGATCTTCATGAATTTTGAAGAGAATCATAACTTTTTGTTTCCTATGGAAACAAAGGCATAACCTCTCCCCCAACAGGAGATATTTTCTGACTTCTGTTTTGAAGTTAAGATATTCTTAGCATACATATGTTTGTTTAATTTAGCAGTTTCCATATTCCAATGTCTCTTAGTAGCTATTTTTTTTTGTTCATTAGTATTTAAACATTTTAAAGCCAACAAAGCACCATA
Source organism: Sigmodon hispidus (assembly GCA_004025045.1). Lineage (NCBI taxonomy): Eukaryota > Metazoa > Chordata > Mammalia > Rodentia > Cricetidae > Sigmodon > Sigmodon hispidus. Next base: position 118,745 of record PVIH01003767.1, read on the forward strand.
CAGAATCCAGACACCCTGTGTATTTTCCATTTTTATGTGGCTTATTCTTCTTTTTATATTACTTTATTCTTACTTTAAAGACTTATTTTTAAACTAGTTTTTCTATGACTGTCTATACCCATTTTCTTTTCTTTCTTTGGTAATCTAAGAACTTTTTTTCTTAACATAATGTAACTTTTTAAAAATTTTTCTGTATCTGGAACTGGTTTTACTAAGAGCCTACAGTGTTCTCTGACCTTGTGAGACAAATCTTAAACTGCCATGTCAGTTGATGCTGGCTCATGGTACTGGTGGCTGGCTCAAGCCTGCAAGCACTGGCTGGGAGCCACACCTCTGTATGCTGCCAACCCACCTGAGAGACTGCAGGACTAGGAATCCAAATCCTGCTCCTTGTCAAGAACTTTTCTTAGCTTCTCAAGCCCTGTGTTTGGATAGCAGAGCCTCCATGTTAGAGGCCTTATGTATCGAGCCTTTTTTTGTCCCACTAGCCAGCTTCCAAATAATGACACAGAGATTTTATATTAATCATGAAAGCTTGGCCTTTAGCTTAGGCTTGTCTCAACTAGTTCCTATAACTTAAATTAACTCATTTATCTTAATCTATGTTCTGCCACGTGACATTACCTCTCTCTCATCTTGCACCTCCTGCTTGTTCTTGTATTCTTGTTTTCCCACCTTTCTTCTTCCCAGAATCCTCTCTGTCCCTACAAGTTCTACCTAGCCTCCCCCCTACCTAGCTATGGGCCATTCAGCTCTTTATTAAACCAATACAGTGACACATTTTTCACAGTGTACAAATATCCCACAATGGGATTTTAAACCAGTTCTTCTGTTTCTGAAGCTTCTGCTCCCTAGCTGCCAGGCATATTGGCTCCTATTTCCATTTGATAACTCATAAAAGGGACCGTAGGAGGCTTTAAGTGACCTTGTAAAGGTTATAACCTAAGTGGGAGATGATAGCAACATCAAGATTCACGTTCTCAGCCCTCTCAGCCCCAAACTAATGCCTGGGACCTCTGAGTGCAGACATGCTGAGCTAGGTGATGCCACACAGATTAGCCCTAAATCCCTACCCCCACTACACAGCTTCCAACCTGGAGGCCTCTAGGCTAATCAAGACCAACTGAGGGTTTGGCAGGGAGAGAGGCTGCAGGCTTAGCAGGAGCTGGGGAGATGCAGCTTTTGATTTGAGAACTGGACCCTTTGATCTGAAAATCAATAAGAGAAAATGAGCTAGACCCCAGGTAGCCTTTCCCTTCCAGGCCTGCTACAGTGACTTCTGAATTTGCCACTGTCCTCCAGCATTATGACTCCTTCCAGAATCCCCCTCAGGGGCCTCCATGGAAAGTAGGCATCAAATAAACTTTTCATTCTGCTAGTTCCAAACAAGTTTGTGTGTGTTTGTGTGTTTGTGTGTGTGTGTGTGTGTCGCCCACTGTGTGATTTCAGTACTTCTTCCCCACTGTTCAGCAGCTGCAGCGATCCTAGAGTCTCAGCTGTACTAAGAACGCTTGGATTTAATAGGTCTTTACAGCAAATGTCAACTAGACCCTAACAAAGCCGAGTGGGGACTCCACAGGGAGCACAGCCAGGCTATTTCAAGACTCCAAGGCCCATTTCAAGGGCTGAGCACTGACTTTGACCAGCCAGGAGTTTAGGGTGACTGTCTGGAATGGGATGCGGCTCCTGGGTTTGTCAGCCACCCTTAGCAGCAAGTACCAGAGAGCAGCGGGGGAGGGTGGGGAAGGGGGATTACTTACTGACCACCTGTAGGTTTGTGGAGAGTTTTGGGAGCCCTGGTCCCAAAGACAGAAGGGAATGTTACAATCGTCACTCTTTGGGCTCCAGATTGAGTCAGACCTATCGGGAATATTCTCGTTATACATAATTGAGTAGAGGGCTTTCATGTCCTGAACGAGTACCGATTGAGTGAATTGTTCTCTTGTTAACTAATAAAAGTCGGGCCAGGGAAGTCCCATAGAGAACTCTGGGAGTTTGGATTTAGCCATCAGCTGTAAGGAACTGAGGACACTAAACTCAGGAAGCTAGTATCTCGGTTTTCCCAGCATGCTCCCTTCTATGAGCTGATCTAGCACTAACCCCTGCCCCATTGCAGATAGCTTTCATGGACCCTAATAGCCCAGACCAGGAGAATTATCATCTACAAATCTAGGTTCAAACCCTGCCACCGGTTAGTTGTTTGACCAAATACAAATTGCTTCATCTTAAAAAAATTAATAACTTATTTTGATGTGTCCCTCGGCCCCCATATGTGTGCAGGTGTGTTTGTGCCACGTTGTGTGAATGTCTATCAGGTCAGGGGACAGCTTTCAGGAGCTGGTTCTCTCCTTCCACTGGAATTGAACTCAGGTCGTCAGGTTTGACCATCAAGTGCCTTTACCCACTGAGTCATCTCACTGATCCTGCTTTGTCTTTTTAAGTATCAACTAAAAAGTACTAAGTATCTTTTAGCCTCTGCTTCTCCCTCTCCCTTTCCCCCTTCTCTGTGTGTGTTCTTGTGCAGGGCAGGAGCTTGTCTAAATAGACGTCAGAGGACAGCCACAGGTCTTGCTCTGTATCTTGCATCTTATCATAGACTAGGTGTCTTGGTGGCTGTCTTGTGTGCTGGACTAGCAGCTGGCTTGTGAGCTCCCAATTCACTGAGGGCTCCTGAGATTACAGATGTGTGCTATCACACCCAGCTCTAAATGCAACCCAAGGATTTAGTCTTGGGTCCTCATGTCCGTGCAACAAGTGCTTTTCCTATGGCACCATCTCCCCAGCACACAGAGAGTAATTTTATGTAACTCTTGATCTATTTCAGGGTCTGCTAAGACAACACACGAGGACGTACCTGGCACTCCAGTGGCATTGAAACAAATGATCATGACTAAAGGAACTGAAAATAACAAAAATATTTTCATAGTTTTGGAGATAAAGTATAAAATCAGTAAAGGGCTCAACAATTAGTAATGGTTAGCATGCCATTAGTATGGTGGTAGGCTACTCTTTCTGACGACTTCTCATCTTTAAGTCTAGACAGGTCATCTGCCTTCAACATAGATAGACCTTTTTATTTCTTATTATTCCTGCTGAACTATTTCAAGTGGTGTTTTGGTAAGAAAAAAAGGTTCATGCAATCTTTGGAGTGATTCAAAATAATAAAGAAAATAAATGTTTGCCTACCATAAATGAATTTGACTACCTTTAACTTACCTAACATATGGTTGTAGAATATTCTCTTCTACTTGTTAAGAAATCCTTAGTAACATTAATATGCTATTCACAAACTGCCTATTTAGTTTTTGTGCCTATGAACATCCAGTTGTGAGGATGTAGTGACAGATGAGCCAGGTGATAGTCCAGCTGGTAGCAAGTGTTTAGATCCTACGATGGTCTTCCATGACCTACCATCAAAACCCAGCAGAACACCCAGGCCTTGAACTAATATTGTTTCATGGAAAAGAAGGGTGGGAATGCAATCTGTGAATAATGGGATTCTCAGGAAGATGGTAGAAGGAATTATTTGGTGGAGGGGTGGCTTGAGGGGGAAGGTAATGAAGTAAGGCAGGTTGTATGCTTCCAAGAAAGTAGTGGTCTTTCATACCTGGATGTTTGTATACAATTCCTATTGTAGTTATAACCAAAATACCATAAACCTAATAGGTTAAAACAACAGATGTTTTGGAAAAAAAAAAAAAAAGCTAAAATCAGTGTCACTGGACTAAAAGTCAAGGTATCAGCAGGAAGATTCCCTTTGGAGGGTCCAGTTAGGGAGTATCTGTTTCCTTGCCTCTTATGGCTCCTAGCTTCGAAATGCTGCCTTTATCCCATAACTTGTGTGTTCTCGTTTGTCCTCAAACCAGAAACATGGCACTATCATGTTCCTTTAATAACTGTTTCTAAAAGAATCATTGGGCTCATCTGCATAACTCAGGGTCATTTCTCCACCTAAAAGTCTCCAACTTAATTTATGTGAACAATTTTCCTTCTGACAGTAGGAAATGACATATCCACACATTCTTGGGATGCCACTGTTGTGCCCATGTCGAGGAACCCCCAAAAACCACCAGGGAGCTGGATTCCATGCAAACACATAAGGGTCTGTTTATCAATTTGGACAAGTTCAAATAAACTCAGGCTGAAAAAAACCCTTTGTTTCAGCACAATAGAGGGATTTGGCCCCAAGCTCAGAGGTAAGTGAGTTTTTAAAGCAAAGTATATGTAAGTGGGGTGCTACACATCTCGGCATTTCAGGATTGGGTAAAGGGGTTTGGAGTACAGTAACTATTGGCTAAATTTTTGGCACGAACCCAAGCTTTGAATCTACTGACTGAACTTTCAGTAAAACTAAGTTTTGAATCTAATGGCTGTCAGGTGCATTCCTGAGATTTTTCTTAGACCTGGGCCCTTCCCTCAGGCATTAAATGGTCTTTCCCTGAAATAAAGTTTTATAATGATAAATCTAGGCCTTTACATCACCACCTTCCAAAAGGGTATTAGTTAATTACTATGGTAACTATAGTTCTTATCTAGGTGAACAGAGTAAGCCCCAAACTGTGGCTTATAACACAACAGCAGCCACTCATATAAACCAGGCTCCTCTATGTTTAGTATGCTTTTATCACCTCAAATGTATGGACATTAACATACTCTTCTTCCTCCTCCTTCTCCGTTTATTTGTTTGCAAGATAGAGTTTCTCTGTGTTTCCCTGGCTGTCTTGAAACTCACTTTTAGACCTGGCTGTACTAGAACTCAGAGATCTGCATGCCTCTGCATCACAAGTGCTGAGATTAAAGGAGTACTCCACTACCACCCTACAGACTTACTGTTCTTAACTAGAGTCCACACAGTGTTATACTTCCCTAGTCTCTGCCCACTGTCCCTATTCATCTCTGGCTCTGCATCCAGGCTACCATCGGACACTAGGTGTCATACCTCCTTAGGTTCCTCCTGTGACAGTAGCTCAGACTTTCCCCATTTCTGATGCCCTTGAAAGTTTGGAAAGTGCTGATCAAATATTTTGTAGACTGCCTGTAAGTTAGGATTTGTCTGCTATTTTCTCACGGGAGTGTTATAGACTTTGGAAAGGAAGACCCCAGAGACAAGGCCCTTTCCAACCCTCCATGGATGGCACACGCTGTCAGCATGACCTTCACCTTATGCTTACTTTGAGTATAAGGAATTGTTTCTCAGGTGTCTCTGATACAAAGGACTCATTTTTATTTTATTTTCATGCTGAGATTTCTGAGAGGAAATCATCATATGAAACTCTCCTTAAAACATACACTGCCTTTTCCAGGGCAGAAGAGTCAAGTAAACAATTTTGAATTCTGTATGTATCTAATATCATCCACTTAACTATTTGATCATTTACTTCTGCATAAACTCAGGGGTGTTTATTTTATTCTTTGACTATAATCTAATTTTACTTTACATTTTTGTAAAATTATCTGAGCTTTGGCACTTGGGATTACTCATGTTTGATTCCTATGTCCTAAACTATTATTTAATTGCCTTTATATAAAATATATTTTGATCATATCCTTCCCCTCCTGTCTTTTATTTTTGAAGTTATAATATAATAATATAATATACTGACATCATTTCTCCCTTCTCTTACCTCCCTCCGAGCCCTCCCACATATCCCCCTTTGTTCTCTTTCAAATTCATGATCTCATTTTAGTTCACTGTTGTTATATACATAAATATACATGTACACATATTTTTAAACATATGACTATAACCTCAGTCTGTATGTTATTTGTATATATGTTGTTTTCTTCCTTTTGAGATGCTGTGTGTATGCAGGTCCCTTTTATTGGATGATGCTGTAAGTACTGTGATGGAGGGGCCAGCTGAGCTTGCTGCTGGTAGTCCAGAAGTTCAACCTTTGTAACCTTAAGATTAAGATCTGATCTGACCTGTAGGTAGAGACAAATGTGTCTGATAAATGTCTGGAACTTGGGGTAAGGGGATTCTGATGGAGACAAGATCTGAAAGTCACCATGCTAGAGAACTTGGCTGTATCTGGCTCTGGCCTTGAAATCCTGACCTGTTTCTACCTTCCAAGTGCTGAGATTTCAGAATGTGCTTCACTTAGGTAACTTTTTTAGAGGAAGTTTTGCCTTAAGAGAAATGGGCTGATATCTAGAGAGAGGAATATGATAAGGATTCCCAAACAATCCAACAGTTCTCTTTCTCTCTTTCTTTCTCTCTCTCTCTCTCTCTCTCTCTCTCTCTCTCTCTCTCTCCCTCTCTCTCTTTCTCTCTGCTTTGATTCTGAGTTTCTCCACATACTTCTGGCTGTCCTGGAATTCACTAGGTAGACCAGGTTGGCCTTGACCTCACAGAGGTGAGCCTGCCTCTGTCTTCTGAGTGCTAGAGTGCTAGGATTAAAGGCATGTATCACCATGTCTAGATTTTAATCTTGTTAATAATTATGTGCCCTATTGCAGTAAATTTTATACTCATGGAAATAATCCACAGAGAAGGAAAAAGCACTAATAGTTTAGTAAAAGGAGGGGATAGTAATGGTTATGTTTATTATTAAGATACTTTTCTCTGAGATGCCTGTATACTTTGTTTATTCACACTAGCCAAGTTAAGGAATTAGTGTGCATATGAATATAACATATAAATATGTAAATGTATGTTTCTTAGCTCTAAATAAAAACAAAATGATTTTGTTTGCTAAAAAGTGGATGGAAACAGAGCTCATTGTGTTAGCTGAAATGAGCCAAACACAAAAATACTACAGTGTTGAGGCTGGCGAAATGGCTCAGAGGTTAAGAGCACTGACTACTCTTGCAGAGGCCCTAAATTCAATTCCCAGCAACTACATGGTGGCTCATAACCATCTATAATGAGATCTGGTACCCTCTTCTGTATACTGTATACATAATAAATAAACCTTTAGAAAAAAAACACTATGGTGTCACGTGTTTTCTCCATTATGTAGAATCTACATGTAAAAGGAAGTGAAAGAAGAAGGAAGCCTGGGGGTGAGGAGGAGGGAAGGGGAGCAGTAGGTGGATCGCAGCATGTTGTGTATGTGTGTGAAAGTGCCACAGTGAAACCCACTATTTTTGCACCATTAATACACACGGGCAGTGAAAGAATGGAAAACACTGTTTTCTCTTGCTCTGCCAAATGCTTTATATGAACAATCTCGTTTAATGCCTGCTCAATACAATAGCAGCTTAGGGGTAGATGTCACAGGAAGTTCTGCTGTGTAAGCGGTGGTCACACTTTAAATATTAGGAAGGGGAGGCTCAGAGAGAATAAAAGCAACCTCACTGAAGCCAGGAGGTGTGAGTGGTAGATCTATGACTCAAATCTAGATCCTTCTGACGCCAGCGTCTACATTGCTAGTAAAGGTGCTCTTTTTAAAATCCTTGGGTCATTCTCTCTTATCTTCCTTTTCTTTTCTTTTCTCCTTTTGGGGAAAATGTGCATTCTAATTAGTAAGATTACTGACACCCTGTAGGAAGGGTGACATACAAGACAATGGAACCCCCATACTCCTCTGGAGCCTCACCCACAAAGCAATATAGCCTCTTAGGACTTGATTACTCCACAGGTTTCCTTTCTTCTCCAGTGGAGGGTCAAATATATTTTCATCTCTAAGCTCATTCTCTCCATCCATCCATCCATCCATCCATCCATCCATCCAAAAAATATATAGAGAACCTGGCAGATTCTTGGAATAAAATGAAAAACAAAATGGACATTGTGTGTGTGCGCGTGCGTGTGTGTGTGTGCGCGTGCGTGTGTGTGTGTGTGTGTGTGTGTGTGTATTTGGGAAACAGTCTCCTTCTTGAGTACTTTTGGACACAGTTGGCCAGTTCTATGAAGTGCCTTATTATTGTCCTCTGGTCCCAGACAATGCCTCAGTTGGGTTTCTGTTGTGATAAAACACTGACCAAAGCAACTCTGAGCTGAGATATACTTCATGGCTATTGACATGTGTCTAAAGAATCATGAATATGCATATATTTAGATCAAGCCCAGTGGATATTGACTTCTAAATGCTAACTTTAATTTTTAAAGGGCACGTTGCTTAAGAAAAACTCAGAAAGAAATGGATTATGGGGATGCTCTTGAGCCTTTTGGAATTGACTTTGATGAGAGTGTTGAGAGCAGAAGAACGAGACACACAGCTCAGACACTCGGAACTAGGACATGCACAGTCCCTCTTGTCTAGGTCACTGAATTGAATCCAGCCCAAGGCAAAGCTGTCTGCAGTGTGTAAACATCAACATCTGTTCAGGAGTCTATGTGAGGAACACAGGAGCTTAGCCTGCTGTTCAAACCGGGTTTCCTAAGCCATTCTGTAGCCATGTGTCAGTGACAACCTATAATTCTCATATCGCCATCCCCTGGTTATTTGATATAGAAGTGGAGGAGGCTGTCAAGAGGGCCCAGGAGGAAGTGGTGTCTCAAGTCTTCCCGTTGGTTTATCTATTGCATGACACAGCACTACCTAAGTGATGAGTTTTGTTTTTATTTATTTAAAAATCCTATTATTATCATCATTTTAGTGTGTGTGTGTTATATGTGTGTAAGTACCGCAGCACCCACGTGGAGGTCAGAGGACCACTCTGGGGAGTCAGTTCTCTACTTCCATTATAAAATCCAAGAGCTGTCACACTCTTATGGCAAATACTTTTTTCTTCTGGGCCACCTCACTGACACTAGGTAATCTTTTATTTCCATGAGTCATATTATATCTGTGTCCCAGCAACACTATTATTTGCATAATTTTAAATAGCAGTCCACATTTTACTTAAATAATTTTATATGGAATTTGCTTCATTGTTATTATTGAAAAGCCAATACTACTTGACATAGAAGAAAAATCAACAATAAGGTGCAATATAAGCTACACAGCTATTACAGCTTTATAACATCTGTGTGTGAGTTACATTTACTTTGTTCACCATCAGTGGAATATGTCAGACCCAAATCCTTCTGTGAGAAAGGAGAGAATTTATAACCCTAGATTATATATACCAACAAGTTAATTTCACTATTAGCTTATTACTTTATCAATTGACTTGAAGTTGATCAAATCCCTATTCAGAGCAGAGTTCCCCACCCTATGCTTTCTTCTTGGATGTGAATGTTGGAGTTTTATTGGGCTCTATTGGTGACCCTCTGAGCAGACATTTATCCAGAGCACACTAGAACACCACCGCCACCAGTTCTATGGCTGGCACCATGTTTCAGTGAACTGGTTCAGATTTAGTCGTTAAATATTTTTTAAAAGTGCTCTTAAGTTTCCAAGTTAACACTCACGAAAGGGTATACAATGGAAGGAACTGAGAGCCCACAGATTTCTTTGGAAGCTGAAGGACCAGGTCAGGCAGAATAAAGGGGTCTCCAGAATATAGTTATAACTGGACATTTGTCAGCAGTAGACCCTCTAGGGTACCTCCATTTGCCTGCCTGCTTATGAAAAGCCTGACACTCCCTGTCTCTTAGTTGCTGTGTGGAGCTGTCCGCAGTGCTGATTTCTGTCTACAAAATTGACTAGGTTACATAAGAAAAAGGATCTTAATGGTCTTTTGAATGAGCTCTGAGGAGAGTTATTCTCTTACTGATTTTCTTCTTTTTTGCCCCCAAACTATTTTTTGTTTATACCTCTGGATGTGTTGATGCAGAAATATATATAACAAAAGTAACCCTTGCTAGACATCAGCCGCTTTCCTGAGCACTTTGCATATATTATCTCTTTTAGCCCATGCAGTAACCTTGTTCATAAATAATTATCCCCACTTTCTAGATAAATAATATGGTGAGCATGGAGGTTGTTTAACTGATTCAAGGTCACACAGTTAATATAGAGGTGGACTTGAGGTTTAAATATTCTGACTTCAAACAGTTTTAAATAAATTTTTCTCCTTTAGATGTGTAAGGCAGAGGCTGACTGATTTAAATCAGTTCCAGAGCATATTATTTACATATGACAGAAAGCCTTGGTTTTCTTTCTGAATGACAACATTCACTGTGGCTGCTGGTAGACTGTCACAGTGTACTACTGCACATGCTGATTTCAGTGCGGGTGACTAGCCAACACTGATGACCGAGCCCTGCTGACAGCCAGAAACACATTCATCTGAATCCTAAGGACCCCACTATCTGAAGAAATGAGTCGCTTATGTTTTGAGGGATTTCTAAGCACAGCAGACCCTCCCTTGTAGGAAACATACCTTCCATGTGTCTCCAAAGTGACTTAGAATAAATCACAGCCACAGAGAACACAGCCAACTCAAAAGAGCAGGAGAGAGTTAACATGTTCAAAAGGCTCCTGGACTTGCAACCCCCATAAGTACATTCTCTAGCCTACACTAAAGCTCACTATCTACACAAATACTCAGTAATTCACAAGTCCCACCATTCCCAAGACCTCCTGGACATTGCAATATTTTGTAATCCAAAAACCTTCAAAAATTAAATTCCCCACTTTTTTATAATAATGTACTTACTGCTTCTCAGCCCCCATTTGACATTTATGGAATACCTAGTTATAGGAGTAAAGAAAAAAAAGACTCATGTGCTATTTGAAGCTGATGCAATCTCCTTCCTACCAGAACTGCCTATTATAGGGCTTTGTGCATTGCCTGAGGCTTCACCTTTCTCTGTCTGAAAGCTCCTCCTTCCTCTCTCCAGGGATAAACACAAATTAATGTGTGTACTGGAAACTAGCACGGGATGACATAAGGGTCTTAAGGAAGTTGCTTTGCACTGTGTAGAAACGATGGATTCAGCTCCCTGTGTTTCCTTAACTTCTAATCAAACATGCTAATTAGAACCTCACAAACAAGTCAAGGCTGAGAAAAGGGTGGTTTCACCCAGGAGGAGCCCAGAGAGCTATTTTCAATCCCACTCAGCTTGAACATGGTGTTTCAGCCTTTGTTCCTCATCAGCAAGAATTGTTCTGCCCTTGCGACTCCATCTTCTTACCTATGATATGGAATAAAAATCAATACCTTTATTCCAAAAAATATTCTTGCCATTATCTTTATTATGGTTGACAAATAGCCATCATGTTGGTGTTCGATCAATTGGCACTCCATAAAAGTACTAACATCTTCTTTGATTATCTCTTGACTGTTCACAGGAGGAGATGAACACATTCGTTGAAATAATTTTTTAAAATGATGTAACAGGTACCCAAATGACAGTTTTATTGCTAAGGTACTAAATAAAACCAAGTCCATATAGAACCTTATGAAGTACTTATGTTGTTTAAGATGAAACTTTCTCAGGAGAAAATTCATACGAGACTCTGAAAGTTCATATAATCTGTGGGTTGGGGGAGAGCCACGCTAGCTGGTGGGTCATTGTCTTGGTTAGTTTTGTCAAGTTTATTACTGTATGAGGCTGTGGTGGTTTGAAAGAAAATGGTCCCCAAGGGAGTGGCACTACTAGAAGGTGTGGCCTTGTTGCAGGAAGTGTGTCTCTGTGTAACTTCCTGTTGCCTGCAAGATGTAGCACTCTGAGCTCCAGCACCACCTCTGCCTGCACACCACCATACTCCTGTCATCATGATAATGGACTGAACTTCTGAAATTGTAAGCAAGCCGCCCCCATTACTTTATAAGAGTTACTGTGGTCAAAGACGTTTGCTGAACTATGTTCATAGCAGCATTATTTGTAATAGTAAGAATGTAGAAACAACCTAGATGCCCCTCAACTGAGGGATGGATAAAAAAATGTGGTACATTTACACAATGGAGTATTATGCAGTTAAAACTGACATCTTGAAATGGCAGGCAAATGGATAGAACTAAAAAAATTATCCTAAGTGAGGTAACCCAGACCAGAAAGACAAAAAGGATACGTATTCACTCATAAGTAGATATTAGACATAAAGCAAAAGATAACCAGGCTACAATCCAATCCCCGTAGAATCTAGGTAACAAGGAAGACCATAAGAGAGACATCCACGGATTCCCCTGGGAAGGGGAAATATGTAAGATCTCCTGAGTAAATTGGGAACATTGGAGTGGGGCGGTAAGGGAAGGTGGGAAGAAAACATGAGGGAACAGGCTGATAGAGTTGGGGGAGGGACAGAGAGGGAGAACAACCAGATAGACATCTTGACAGAGGAAACCATTTGGGGGCTAGTAGGAAACTAGGTGCTAGGGAAACTCCCAAGAATCCATGAGAATGACCTCAGCTAGGACTCCAAGTAATAGTGAAGAGGCCTGATCTGGCCTTCCCCTATAATCAAATTGATGATCACCCTAATTGTTATCATAGAACCTTCATCCAGCAACTGATGGAAGCAGATGCAGAGCTCCACAGCTAAGCTCTGGGCCAAGGACCTGGAGTCCAGTCAAAGAGAGGGAGGAGGGATTATATGAGCAAAGGGGTCAAGATCATGATGGGGAAACCCAGAGACAGCTGACCCATATTCCAAGTAGTTCACTAACTCTGGACTGACAGCTGGGAACCTGCATGGGACTGAACTAGGCCTTTGAATGGATATGAAAGTTTTGGGTGGTAGAATCTGGCAGTAGGACCAGAATTTATCCCTAGTGCACGAACTGGATTATTGGAACCCATTTCCTATAGAGGTATACTTTGCCCAGCCTTAGATGGGGATGGAGTTGGTCCTGTCTCAACATGATATCTCAGACTTTGTTGACTCCTCATGGGAGACCTTGTCCGCTTTGAGGAGTGGAGGGGGAGAGGGAAGCTGAATGGAAGAGGGGAGGAAGGAAACTGTGGTTGGTATATAAAAAATACTTTTAAATAAAAAATGTCAAAAAGAAAGTTGTCATGGTCATGGTGTCTCTTTACAACAATAAAAACCCTAACTAAGACAGGCCTGAACTGGGTAGAGTTTTTATCTGTTCCTGCCTTCCAAAGAACAGAACAAAACCCAGGGAATATACACATTCTAGTCGGCTGTCCACTCCGGTGACATAGCTGAGACCTTGTCCTTGTTCCGGTTGCTGGGGCTTCTGGGAGTTGTCTTCATTCTTGGAATGATATTTTCTGTAGAAGCTGGACTTGGGGAAAAATTGTTTGCATATTAATTAATCAACTTTTTAAAAAAATAATTGTAATGTCTAGGAACTCTGCTACCATGGGACAGTGACCTGGGGAGAGAGGCCCCAAGAGTAAAGGATACGTGTCTGTGGAGAATGATGTTTGAGCTGGGCTTTGGCAAGGAGGAACCATCCTTGCAATATTCAAGGTGAAGGGCTTCCTGGCTGTTACAGTAATAGATGCTTCAAAGTGAGCATGAGTTTCTCATACTGAAGAACAGAAGTAGGAAGCCAGCGTGGATGGACCACAGTGAGGAGACATTCGGGCAGGGAGATGGACAGTGTTGAACCAGGTAGTTTTGTAAGTCATAGCAGGTGTTTTAGAGAGGGGGGATTCCATTTTTATTACATCTATTTATTCTGTATGTACGGGTGGGTAGATATATGTGTTGGTGTATGCCATGGCATGTACCTAAAGGACAACTTGCTGGATTTGATTCTCTTCTTCTACCATGTGGGTCCTAGAGATGGAACTCAGGTTGTCAAGTTTGGTGGGAATCACTTTTACCAGCTGAATTGTCTCGCTGACACTTTGATTTCATACTGTTTTGTGCAGTGGAAAACCATTGAGAAGATTTAAGCAGAGGAATAAAGTCACATATTTAGTTTTAAAGGCAAAGTTCACCTTTCTGAGGTAGGGTGATGAGGGAGCACCAGGGAGTATGGATCAGAAAGGTTTTGCAGTGACCCAAATGGGAGATAAATTCTCACTTGGGTAGTGAGATCGTGGCAGGTCCTGGAGCAAAAAATTTCAATTTCATTCCAATAACAAATGGATTAAGTAGACTTGAAAATCACAAAAAGAAATGAACAGCTGTTGTTCATAAAGTGGTTAGTGTTTTCCAGGCTCTCTCCCACCTCATTTATTGTGCCATTTCATTCTGTCATCGTTATCTGAGGTACAGGCCATTCTTTTTCACTGTATTTGGCAGATGAGGAAGTCACAGCTGTAAAAATTGAAGAGCATTGCTCATATCCACACATAGTGAGTGGCAGAGAGTCAGGGTAAAGCATAACACCCAAGCTAGTCTAACTCCAACAAGGCACCAGGATCAGTCCTGATGCTGATAGTGAGGAGCAGGGCAGCTCAGTGGTTATACAGGTAGATGCTGAACCCAGGAAAACTTACTTTCCAGTCTGGTTTTCTTGCTTCAGAACTCTATGACCTTGAGCAAGTGGCCGCACAACTTCTCACTGCCTCTGACTCTGCTCTATAAATAGAGAATAATAGCAATAGATTTTAGTTCCCAGAGTTGCTGATTTCACATATGCAGTTTATCATTATCACCATGAGAATGGGAACCACACTTTGGATGATACTACAAAGACAGCAGGCTCTCTTCCCTCTTCTGTGTTTAGCTGAGGCTCAGAAGATGTTTTCTGGGCATTGGATTTTGCTAGAAGCCAGCTGAATCTCATTCATTCTTATTCCAAATGAGCTTGGAGCCTCCTGAGTGACCCTTCTCTCCCAGAGAGCCCAGAGCACCCATGTGTCTCCCTAGAAGTTCTGGGAGTTCCCAGAGGACCACTGAGGAACTTGCATTGTTGCCCATGAAAGGCCATAGGGGAAGGGCCATGGTATAAGTGAGTGCTTAAAAAGTGGGGTAAGAGTCAGATGGGCGGGGGTAGTTAGAAGAGGCCCTTCCATCATCATAAGGGGAGAGCCTAGGAATGAAAACAGAGTGAGAATATAGAAGGGGGTTCCCTTGGAGCTGGAATCACAAGTAGTTGGGAACCACCTAACACTTGGTGTCCTCTGGAATTGCAGCTATTACTTTCAGCCACTGGGCCACCTCTTCATCCCCCATAATCCTGATTTACAAAGCAGAATGCAGCAGATTTATAGTGCCGGAGGAAATGAAACAATGCAGATTTTCCAGATCTCTGGGCAAAAAGGAGAATGGAGGAAGGGATGCCCAACTGAGGCTGAAAACTGGTCTTGAAACTGGATGGACAGATGTCCTAAATCAGTGTGGGAAGCCCACGTTCATTCTTTTTAATGGCTCCTCGGCGTCTGCACTGTCGTAGCATGGTCAGCAGGGGGCAGGTAGCCAACGTGAGTGAGGGGCTGTCTGCTTTTCAGCCGAGGGTCCCGGGAAGTGTTTATGAAGGCTGAAACTGCAACTGTGCAGGTTCTGAGGATACCCCACCTCTTCACTTTTGTTGGAGTCCTATCTCTTCTCCGTGTCTACAAGGCTTTCCTCCTTCCTTACACGCTTTGCTCTGTCTTGGGTCTACATTCCTCATCTTTTACCTCTGAGAAGTAAGCTGACACCTTCTGCCTCCTGGGATCGTCTGAAATCTTTTCTGAGAGACATGTCAAGTTAAATACTGACTGTGGTGCAGACCAAGAACCGGTCTAGAGAAGTTCCTGGTCCCTCAGCCCGGGTTCTTTGCTCCGGTGTCCTCCGCCCAGGCTGACTAAGTGCTCTGCATACTCGTAGGACTAGGAGGGAACAGATCTGTCTGCTTATTTTTAAGGAGCGAAGCCACCAGGATTCCTGGCTCAGGGCCAGCTGGCTGGACTGTGCTAGCAAACACCAAACAAACACTTTGCAGTGTTGAAGTGTGGGACTGTGAGAAAATCCCTTCTCTTTAAACTCCAATGTCCCTTCGTGAAGGAGTGACTGTGATACTGTGTGTCTCAGAGTAGTAGAAAAGCCCACCACACACTCTACGTTCAGCCAACACTGCTCCAAATAGAAGGATCACTGTATTTTTTTTTTCATAACCCCTCCCCTGAAAACCTAGATATAGTCTAACATATCCCAGGCTGCCTTTGAACTCCCTATGTAGCCAAAGATGACCCTGAACTTCCCGTTGCCTTTCTCTCCCAAATGCTGGGATTGCAGGCATGCACCACCACACTTGCTTTATGTAGACCCTGAAGTAGAACCCAGGGTTTCGTGCATGTTAGGCAAGCATTCTTCCAACTGAGCTCCAGCTTCAGCCCTCAGAGCTTCTCTTTACAGAAGACTGATTACAGCTTTTGTGGTAATTTTCCATCCCCACAGACTCTGACTCCAGGCTAGTCTTTAGTCGGTCCATCACTGAAGTAGCTCTGTGTTGGTTTCAGTCTGACCTCAAGGGCCTTGATTTCTTTTGCTCCCTGTGTGCTTTTTCTGTTTGGAGACCTGTAATTCTGGCTGGCCTGGAACTCACAGGGACCCATCTGTCTCTGCTTCACAAGTGCTGAGCTTAAAGGCACACACTCTCCATGCCCAGCTCTCATAAACCTTTGATTTCATCCATCCTTGGGAAAGTTCAGGCTATGCTGCTGGAGGATGAGAATCACATGGGGTGAGCTCAGCTTCCAGAGCAGGCTCAGCCAATAGATTCCAGAACAAGTGAGAGAACCCAAATAAGATCAACAGAACCCTATCCCTAACCCACTACTGACCTCAGGACCACAAAAATGCCCATGTTAGGCCAGAAGTATTGCTTGGCTGACCATTAGGAATGCATGAGCGAGCAATCACTCTTATTAATAAAGGATGCTCTGGAGGGGCATTTCGTTATCCTAGTTGCTAACCGCTTAAACACAGGCTGATTGAAGGATGAAGCACAAACTTGGATGGATGATCTCACAAAGTTACTAACCGTATTGCCTAATACTCGCAGTAACAGTGGTGACTAAGACTCTTCAATCTAGCAATTGGCACATAGTGGTTCAGAGAAGACACTGGAGTAAGACAGACCAGTTACAAATTCATTCCTATCCCACCTTGGATGGGATTTCTAAATCTATCTATGCCCTCATACAGGTTTCTGTAAGATGAAGATAATAATGAGCATAAAGAGGATTAATAAATAAATGTGGGGTCGTAGTGGGGATTGTGTATCCCCTCACCTTGGCCTTAGGATATGGCCCCTAGGTGTGGCCTTTTGGCTAGTGTAAGACTTAGGAAGCATGTAACCTTCCACTTGGCACTGGGGTACAGCTCCTAGAGTGTGGCCTTGGAGCCAGCTTAAGACTTAGAACACACATATAAAAGTGCTGTCTCTCTCTCTCTCTCTCTCTCTCTCTCTCTCTCTCTCTCTCTCTCTCTCTCTCTCTCAACAGGACTGGCAGCTTGAAGCTGCACAGAACAGTTCAATCTTCTAGGAACGTCATGACTGTATTTGCCCTTTTTTATCAATGAGTGCTTTTCATAGAACCCTTTAATACATAAATAATCTTTCTAAGTCACCCATGATTTTTCTTACATTATGGGGTATCTTGTTGGATACCTGGCACATGATGAGGAGGCAATGAACACTAAGCATATTATTAGTTATCTTAATTACTTTTCTATTCATGTGATAAGACACCATGACCAAGGCAGCTTACAAAAATAAACGTGTTCAGTTGGGCTTCTGATTCAGAGAGTTAAAGTCCATGGTGACAGAGCAAGGGCTTGGCAGTAGGAGCAGCTGAGAGTTCCTATCGTGATTCACAAACAAGAGTCAGAGAGGGCGAGGCCCATTGGGAATACAGTGAGCCTTCTGCAATCTTTAAAGCTGCCCCCAGTGACATACCTCCTCCACAAGGCCACGCCTCTTAATCCTTCACAAACAGTTCTACCAACTGGAGACCAAGTATTCAAACATGAAACTATGGAGGTTATGGGGGCTATTTTTATTCTAAAAAACACTGTAGTGATGATTAAATATCCAAAGGCTATCTGTCTATACAACTTTGTGGTTGTCATATGTTGAACTGGTACTCTAAAACAGAATGTCACAATTCAGTTAATATTTTGAAAGTAGAATTATCACACACACACACACACACACACACACACACACACACACACTTTTTGTTGTGCCAGGAATTAAACTTAGTGTCTTGCATATTTAGACAAGTCTCCTAGTACTGAGCCATCTCCCCAGGCCTTTTTTGTAAACCAAGGAGGCTTCCATCATGTGATCCTCCTGCCTCAGACTAGCTTCAGACTCTTATGTAGCTAAGGTTGTACCCATATGCTTTTTAAAAGTAACATTTACAAAGCATTATAACTCAAAGTACTTCCTAGGACAAATTTCTTAATTAGACAATCTTTTGGATTATGAGTTATAGTTTGTAACTGTGAGTACTGAGCTCTAGTGCACCAAAACCAACTGTGTTTTTTAAAAGGGAACCTGCTATTACAGACAAGGGCTATTGTGTCCACATCATGAAACCCCCCAACAAAATCACTGAGCCAACATCTCAGTGCAAAAACAAAGGTTTATTTATTGGGAGCCCAGGCAAGGGCTTCTTCCCACACTCCAATTACAGGGAGGGAGGGAGGAAGCCCCAGCCATAATTACAAAGAGCTTGTGTAGAGAAAACCTACAAGCAGTGAGTTGTATGTCTTGGCGTTCTAGGATTGGGTAAGGAGACATAGAGTGAGGTAATCTTTTAAAATTAATGGATAGGCTATAGGAGCGACATTGCTAGCAGTTATAAAATGCTGACAGGATTTATGGAAAGATATGGGATATCTGCAGTGACATCTGGCTATTGCTAAATTTTACTTCCATGTCTCCTGTTTGATTGTGTCTGGGATGTTTGCCTTGAATTCTGCTGTCACAGCACATTTTGGGGCTTGAGTTCAGCTCCCGGTCATCATGGAGGCCTGTTCACGGGGTGCTGTTGGTTCTGTTCTTTATGTCATGAATATTTTCCAAGGGTAATAACTCATATTGTCTTTTGTTGAACTTGGAAGTAAGACATTTGTCCACCATAGCCATGATGAGAAAAATAACCACTGGCTGTGCCCTCTTGTAAAAAGGTTCAACCAAACAGAAGTTCTCAAAAGAAAACCAGCCAAAGGTTAAAGTTCAAAGTGAAACTTCAGGATTCACTCCCTTGCCACTTCTCAGATTATACTCATTGGTGTTTATTCTGGACAAAGAAGAAAATCCATGGCAAAGGGGCTGGAGTGTGGCTCAGTTCATAAAATGTAGATACCTGAGTTTAATCTCTAGAATCCATGTTAAAAACTCAGGCACTGTGGTCCACGCTGCAGAGGAAAAGATGAGGAGAGCTGAAAGACTGGCCAACCAGTATCTGAATCATTGACCTCCAGGTTCTGTGAGAGATTCTTTCTGAGGAAAAAAAAAATCAAACAAACCATCAGGTGCAGAAAAAGTGAGAAAGACACCAGACATTCATTCGCCTCTGGCCTCCAAATGCATGCTCTCTCTGTCTCTCTCTGTCTCTCTCTGTCTCTCTCTATCTCTCTGTCTCTCTCTGTCTCTCTCTGTCTCTCTGTCTCTCTCTGTCTCTCTCTCTCTCTCTCTCTCTCTCTCTCTCTCTCTCACACACACACACACACACACACACACACTGTGGTGGAGACAGTGATGGAGGGGCAAATTCTGCTGAGTTTAGAAAAAAATGTTCTGTCAATGTGTCTGAGCAGATTTAATCTGTGTAAGTACTCACAAATTTTGTTGACTCTTAATTGATTTATTTGAAAATAAAATATGCTTGACAAAATGTCATGATGATATCTAGTACTGTGTATATTAATGAAAAATATTATATATAAAACTTTTTCCCAAACTAATTCTTCTGTTTTCTTTTTTGTTTCCTTTTGGTCACACCATGGTAGTATGTGGGAAATGCATCATGCCTGTAAATGTCCATGAAACTCTGTACATAGTACAGAGGTGTTCACAGTCCCTGGATCCTCTAGATTGTGAGTTCTATTTCAGAGAAGTAGTATGTTTCCCAGGGCCCATTATCTGGATGTGTACTGTTCCCACCTTATGTTCCTGACTTGTATATATGCTTCTAGGGATCTCAGTGAATGAGCCAGAAAGTACTGGACATCAACAAAGAAATCTCACTGTGGGCGGTCTCTAACTATCCTGGTTCCTTCCTAAAGGGCCTCAGAGAAAAGCTATGATTGTACCAAGTTTACTGTGTGAGCCTCAGTATCTCTCCCTCACTCCTGGTGATCAAGGTTCCTAGGCTTCACCTTTTCCCCAGTCCCCCTCCCCCCATCCCCGAGAATAACATTGTGGTTTGACAGTTTATATTTCCCTTGGGAAGGGACTAGCTGGGCTGGTTGGGTACCTGTGCCTGACATTGCCTCCAGTTGTGTATGAGGAGTTCCCCCTGGATTGGTTGATATTTGGGCATTATTGGTTGTTAAATATTATGGATTTCAACCCTGGCTGAAGAGTGACAGAATCCTAATGTTTTTATTGAATTTCTTCAAACCCAAGGGAGGAACCACAGCCAGTTTTTCTGTGTGTCCCTGTCTCTTATTTTTTCTTTCCCATCTAGCAATCTCTTCTCAGCAGTCCACAGCAGAAGATGTGATTTTCCCATAGCTCCCAATTAATTTCATTTCAAACCTGCAGCAGAGAACACTCTGAGTCTCCGAACTCAGAGTTCTTGCAAGGGAGAGTCTCAAGAGGTAGGAGAAAGCAGTGTCCATCTCTGGCCCCACCACCTATGTTTAGGAAGGTATAAACACATTATGTAAGTATAAGCACATTTAGTAAGACCCCATAAGTGGGCAGAAGGGTGCTGTTGTGAGTGGCTTCTGCAATGACTTATTCCTGGTGACACATGTCTATGTCATCCTCTCTCATTAAGTAAGGGCTGGATTTAGAGACTTGCTTCTAGTGTACAGATGGTCTCAATGGGTGAGATGCCATTTTTAACACTGGGTTACAAGGCTAGGCCCTCCATCTTACTCAAATTCCTCCTGGTTCCTTTACATGCTCTGATAAAGTAAGCTACCACATGTGGCCCCTGGCAAAGTCCTTGAGGCAAAGAACTGAGCATGGCCTCTGGTCAAATACAAGCAGGGAACTACCCTGCCAACACCCAGTAGAAAGATCTTCCCATTCAGGCCCAGAGATGTCTGCTGTCCTGACTAGCTCTTTGATTGCAGCCCTAGGAGGCACCCTGCTAAGTCAGGCATAGGTCCCTGAGCCACAGAAAGGACTGGACAGCACAGGCTGTTTTAAGCTGCTTTGACTTCATTCTTCCACAAGTCTACTACTAAGATTTAAGGTGGTTAGTTATGCAGCCAGGTTAATACAGACTCTTCATGTTTGCAGAGGCTCTGAGATCAGAGCCAGCATCTTGCCTTTACTTTACAACATGATAGCTTGTGAGTATTTGCATGAGGTACAAAACCTCTTCAAACTATACTCTCATCTGTAATAATAGTAACTCAAATAGTTTTTGTAAGGATAAATGAGATAATATAAGCACAGCCAATGCAGTTAGTGAAGCCATAAAAACAAGTCAACAGACAAATATTAATTAATGAGCTATTATTAATTAATATTTATAGCATCACAATATTTGGCTATATGCTTGAATTTTCAGGAGTTGGAGGGCTGGCTGAGTGATTAAAAGTGTGTGCTAATCTTACAGAGGACCCAAGTTCAGTTTCCAGCACCCATATTGTGCAGCTTACAACCCTCTGTAACTCCAGCTTCAGGATATCCAGTGCCCTCTTCTGGTCTCCTCAGGTACCTGCACACAGATGTACATATACACACAAACACATACACAAACACAATTAAAAATAAAATACACCTTAAAGACTTAAATCTTAAAGAGCTTTCCTATGTCTGCTAAGCCTGCTCACATGGGCCATTGTTACCTTGGCTTTCTCTAGAGAAATCTAGAAAATTCTATATCCCTTACAGAAATGATCTAAAAAAGAACATAAAACACCAAGCAATCTCCATGAGGTAGATAGGTACTGACCCAGACAACAGTGAACTATTTTCATTTTAGATATTATAGTAAAGCACATTTTTTTTTAATTGTGGAGAAGCTGACTAAAAACAGAACCAACCAGTACTTTCAGATTCAAAACCTCAAAATATATTTAAGTTGATGGAGTTGAACTTGTTTTCCAGGTCCCTTCCACAGAAAGGCATCTGACAACCTTCCACAGCCAATTATTTTGTGGGTTGAAATGCCAGGCACCACACAGGTGGCAATCCATCACAAAGATGGATTCTAAAGAAGCTCACAAGGGTAAGCATCAATGCTTAAAAGGTCTCTGCCTTCTGAGGGCAAAGCCCATGATGTCAGCAATTCCATGAGATTTGATTATTAGTTCCAAGTATAGACATGCAGTGACTATGTTTGCCGTCTTCTCTGGGATGCTGTGTGGTTTTTCCCTCACTCCACGAGCTGTAAGTCTCTACAGTGGAGGCACATTTGCAGATCTCTCCACCTTAACCTCACCTCTATGTTTTCTGCCCTCCATCCCAAGGCTACTGTTCAAGCCCACATTTCTTACTTTCCAAAGCCATGTTTCTATTATAAACATCCAGCCCCGTGGCTCAGCCTACCTACCCATCTCGTTGGTTCACTCATCCCAGTGAGCTTTTTCCTTCCTGGCTGTAGAGTGGGGACAGCCTCCTGAGCACTCCACTTTTGCTGTCCTAAAGCCAAGCACAACAGACCTTTCTCTGTTAGAGATGCTGAGAAAATGGTGGAGAAAGAGCTAATGAGAAAAGCATTGCTCAGATATTTTGCCCTCCCTCCAAAAAATCCCAAGCTTGTTGAGCAGGGTCTGCAGCTATGTGTAGTTGGGAACATTTGGGGACCACTGGAGTCAGCTTATTCCATCTCTTCATTGCCCTCTCATGTCCCTAAGAATGCTGGAGGGAAATTGCCATCCATGTGCGTGTGCGTGTATGTGTGTGTCATATATGTATGTATTGTGGTGATATATTGTATATTTAATAAAAGTAGTCTGGAATATCAGAGGATAAGCCACCCATAGAGCCAAGCCATGAAGGTCAGGGAGTGGTGACCCATGCCTTTAATCCCATCACTTAGGAGACAGAACTGTCTGAATCTCTGTGAGTTCAAGGTCTAACAGCTAGGCAGTGGTAGCACACACCTTTAATCCTAGCTCTAGGAGAGTTGAATGGAAGGTAAAATAGCTAGAAAGGAAAAGAAATATAAGGCAGGAGAAGGCAGGAATTCAGCTATTTTGTCTGAGCAACCAGTAACTCTGAGGACCCATGACGAAAGGACTTACCTTGTTCAACCTGAAGAGTTTGCTGGGTGAGAAGTGGCTGTGGTTTGTTCCTCCTCTCTGATATTCCAGCTTTTCTCCAATATCTAGCTCCAAGGTTTTTATTTTAATATAAAATAGAATTTGTGCAATATTGTATGTATGTATATGCATATATCAATGTATGTGTAATCATCATATATGATACATCCTAAAAAATTCATCGTTAAGTGATGGCATCCTTGTGGGAACATCATAAAGTACATTTATATAAGCTAAGATACCTACAGTGTTGTTAGGTATCCTAGTTTTATTACTGTTGCTAGAATAAAATAACCAGACAGAAATCAATTTAAAGGGAGAGGAGGTTTGTTTAGCTTATGATCACAGGTCACAGTCCAACAGTGATGGACGGTAGGGTAGAAACCTGAAGCAGAAACACTGCAGGCTCAGCAGCAGGCTTATGTTTAGTTAGCTTTCTTATACAGCATAGAAGGACTTGCCTAGGGATTAGTGCCTCCCACTGTGGACTGGGCTACATCAGTTAACAATCAAGACAGTCCTTCCAGATATGCTCCCAGACCCACATGCCAATCTTCTGTGGGCAATCCTACAATTAAGATTCCTTTCTCTTGTGGCACTAAGCTGTGGGGGATATTTCAAACTGGACATTACTACTGTCTAAGGAGAGAGTGTGAGGCTAAATTATGCTGAAGGTTTCACGGTGTTTGCTGAACTCTTTCCAAGTTCCTGCCCTTGGGCTATAAGAGGCAGATGGGAAATAATAGCCAGGCATCAAAATAGTCACTGGAAAGGAATAAAGGTCTTAGGCAAAGGCTGGAAGGTGTCAACAAGAATTCACCTTTTTCCCTTGACAGAGCAAAAGGAACTGAGTGGAGCTATTGGAATGAAATACAAGAGAAATGTACACCTCTTTCTCCTCTGTTTCTTCTCCTCCTCCTCTCTCTTTCTTTCTCTCTCTCTCTTCCCCTCCCCAACCTGTTCTTTTAATAAACCTAATATGGCTCCTTGAAAAAAAAAAGAGAGAGAGAAAGAAATGTACAGAATAACACAGTGCTCAAGCAAACATTCTTCAGGGGAACAAAATAAAATGGCAGGCTAAAATGGGCAGAGCAGACAAAGGAAGAGATGATAGACTGTGAGGGAAAGCAACCCAGGGAGCCTCGGAAGATTTCCCTGCGATGGCTTCAGGCTATAGAGGAAATTACAAAAAGCAGAAATTCAGTGAGACAAAATCAAAAGCAAAGCAATACTTCAGTGATGAATTGGATGAACCAAAAGGTCAGTAAAAAGGTCAAGGCAAGAACTAATGCAGTGTTACTCTCAGTTCTAA
Organism: Sigmodon hispidus; assembly: GCA_004025045.1. Classification (NCBI taxonomy): domain Eukaryota; kingdom Metazoa; phylum Chordata; class Mammalia; order Rodentia; family Cricetidae; genus Sigmodon; species Sigmodon hispidus. The sequence goes on from PVIH01003767.1 coordinate 143,141, forward strand.
AGTTTTATTCATGTGTTAATTATCCATATCAATGAGGCTCAGTGTGTTTCATCATGTGCATACACGTGTGCGCTGAACAAACCAACATTTAAAACTTTTTGCAAACTTAGCACCTAGGAGCCCTTTAGACACAAAATAAAAATTTTAAATTATGATTAAGAAAATACATTAGTGGGAAAGCCACCGTAAATGTATTCTAAATGCATTAGCAAAGTTTGTATTTGTCCACCTAGGAGAGAGAGCATATGCTTCATTGCAGGCTCTAGTAGTTGATACATAGAAGGCTGTAGGTGAAGGAGAGATGTGCATGTAGATCCATCTCAGCCTGTGCGTGTGCACACACACACACACACACACACACACACACACATTTCTAGTGTTTCTGGGAGAAAATAAGTGCTGTACCACTAATCTACATTACTGGATTTTGAATTTTTAAGACAGAATTTTAGTATTGCTCTCAAGCTGGCCTTCAGTTCACTGTGTGGCCCACAGTGACCTCAAACTTGCAATGTTCCTGCCTCAGCTTCTCTTGTGCTAGGATTACAGGTTTATGCTGCCACATCCAGCCTCAGTCCAATTTAAGATACCAGTGAAGCAGCTGCTAAGATCTAAATGGCTTGTTACCATTCAAACTTGATTAATCCATGAAAATAAAGAAGAAACATGGCCTTGAATTAGTGATTTTTCTATTGCCATGACAAAACACCATGACTGAGGTAGCAGTATGGTTCAGGCTTATATTTCCAGAAAAGTAAGTGCCCAGCGTCACCATGGCCGGGAAACACAATGGCAATTGTGTAGCAGAAGCTGAAGCTGGGGAATCTCATCTTGAACTATGAACAGAATTCTGAATGGAATGGAAATAGCAGGAGGCTTGGAACCTCAAAGCACAACCTCAGTCAGTGATGTACTTCTTCATCAAGGACACGCACATCCTAAGCCTCCTCAAACATCATCACCAACTGTGGAGCAAGTTTTCAAATGCCAGAGAATATGGAGGACAACTCATTCAAACTACCATATACCTAGTGGAACACACCTGGTCCATGGGTGTGGAGTCTTATGAATGAATCCATGCCTTTATTTTTATGGACTTGGATGACTTACTGCAGGACTGTGATATAGTTCATCACTTATATTCTATTACATGCCCCTACTTGTCCTTCTGCTTTCCACCATCAGTTGAGGCAGTATGAGACCCCCCATCAAGAACCAAGTAGATGCCATTGCTGTGTTCTTATACTATAGTTCCAGCTATTATGTTTATAGCAACATAAAACAGAACAAGACACATCCTATTGAAGAGACTGAGTAGAAAGTTGAATACTAGAAGGGACCAGAGGTTGAAAGGCAGAGCCAGTCTAAACACACACGTTTGAAGTCATTGATGTGTAGATAATATTTAAAGCTTGAGAATGGATAAGGTCTCTCAGGAAGTGAGTGCAGAGCAGAGGACTGTGCTGGCTGGCTAGTTTTATGTTAACCTGATACAAGCTTGAGTCATTTTGTAAGAGGGACTCTTCTTGATTGATGATTTATGTAGAAGGGGTTGTTATACCCACACTGCAAAACCATGGAGCCAACTTCCCAGTGCAAAAACAAAGGTTTCTTTATTTGAACCCAAGCAAGGGCTTTTTCCTTGCACTCTCCAAGGCTCTAGCCCTGATTACAAAGGACTTATATAGGGAAAAACCAAAAGGAAAAAGTTGTATGTTTTAGCATTCTAGGATTGGGTAAGGAGACATAGAGTGAGGTAATCTTTTGAAATTATTGGTCAGGCTATAGGTGCTAAATTGCTAATGGTTATGGAACATTAACAGGATTTACGGTAAGATATGGGATATATGCAGAGACATCTGGCTCTTGTTAAATTTTACTACCATGGCTCCTGTTTGACTGTGTTCAGGATGTTTACTTTGAATTCTGCTGTCACAGCACATTTTGGGGGCTTGAGTTTAGTTCCTGGTTACCATGAAGGCCTGTTCTCAGAATGGGGTTGGTTCTGTTCTTTCAGGATCAGCTCACTGTGGGTGGTACCACTCCTGGGCTGGTGGTCCTGAGTACTCTAAGAAAGCAGGCTGAGCAGGCAACGAGGAGCAAACCAGTAAGCAGCCCTCATCTATGGTCTTTGTATAGGCTTCTACATTCAGGTTTCTGCCCTGATTTCCCTCAGTGGTGGATTGTGATAAGCTGAAATAAACCCTTTCCTCCCCAAGTTGATTTTGGTCATATTGTTTTATCACAGCAATAGAAGTCCTAAGACAAAGGCAAAGAATGTGTACTGGTTCACTCTAATATTAAGAAATCAGACAGGCATATGGTATATGGTTGTATTCCCAACACTCAGGAGGCTGAAGCAGGAGGACCATGAATTTGAGGCAAGCCTAGGCTACATAACAAGTCTCAGGCTAGTCTTGGCTGCATAGAAAAAAAGTTCAGGGAGAGAAGAATACTGGACTAGAGAGTCAGTCCGAAGGATGAGAGCCAGGAGGCTAGTGTGTGAGACTCTGGGCACTATTAACTATGACAAGCAAGATCAACTGTATTAAATACAGCTGAAGGATCATAGCAGGATGAGTATCAAGGCTCATCCATTGTGCTAGCCTGTGTAGACACCAGGGTAGGCATAGATAATAGAGTTGCAGAGCTGATTGGAAGGGCCTCCAGAAAAGCAACTGGAGAGTTGGAACAGCATGGAGAGAGAAGATTTCCAAGAGGTTTTGTTGTAAACAAGCAAAGTATAGATAGCTTCCTGAAATGCTGAGGTCAAGAACATGCCTGTCAATCCTTATTCTGGAAGAAAGGTAACCTTGAGAAAAATCTCAACTTCTAAGCCTGTTTCCTTGTACGCAGGGCAAGGACATAGTTCATTAAATCATTCCTTCATTTAACATTTATTGATTGCTTACTATGTGCCAAAACCCAGGAGGGCCAAGATCAATATCTGCCTTGGCCTTTCAAAGCTCACAGTCTAACAGAAGACTAATAGATGGGAAACAAATAATCGGAATAATTAGAGACAAATGTTAGGTGCCCACTATAGGGAGAAAGAGGAGTCACATTTGACTGGGTAAAGCTGGGAATGTCTCATCAGCCCCTGGACTCACCATGGTTGAGAAAAAAATCTTGGAAAGCACAAGATAAAAGGACTAGCTGAAGAGATACTGTGTAGAAGCATACAGAGTAGAAGAAAGAAAATCAGAAAGCTGCTGGGAATGTGCAAGACACCTAACATGCCATTCCATCATCCTGCCCTTGATCACCCTGCCCTTGATCATCCTCAGTTCCATAGCCAACTTCTGCCACTTGCTAGGTCCAGATTTGATTTCACAGTCTTTTCCCAAAATTTCCCTAGGCTCCACCACCCATCCAAGTTAGATTTGGCCTCTGAGAGAAAACCATTCGCTTGTCTACTATGTATATACCAGCAATTTGCTAACTATAGAACACTTCCTCCAAATGTAATGTGGTCTTAGTGTGGCTCATCAATGACGTGAGATACAAACCCGGTTCAATGCAGATAGTTCAGACTTTGAAGTAAACATACACAAATATATAATCCAGCTTTTTAATTAATTAATTAATTAATTTTTATTTTTTGTTTTTAAAGATAGGGTTTCTCTCTGTAGCCCTAGCTGACCTGGCACTTAATTTGTAGACCAGGCTGGCCTCAGGCTCAGAGATCCACCTGCCTCTGCTTCTTGAGTGCTGGGATTAAAGGCATGTGCCACCACACCTGGTTAGATAATCCATTTTAATAGACATAAAATCTTTTCTCAAATTGGACCTGAGATGGATGTGTATTTCTGAAAATCATTTGTGTGTATGGTTTAGCTGGACAAAGAGGCCATTTCTACAATGGATTGGAGTTTGGATGGATTTAGCAATGGGGGAGAAAGTCTTCCTATTCACATTTTAGAGTTTTAGGAAGTATTTCATATACAGAGTAACCAGAAAAATATAACAGTGGTGCACTCACTATCCAGATTCCTAAAGTACTAACATTTGCTCTTGCTCTGGGGCTTAATAAAAATAAAAAACATTACAGATTCAACTGATGTCTCTTGTGGCCTTTCACATCCCCTCAACTTTCCCGAAGGACACTATTCTCTCCATCTTCCTCACCCATGCTTAGATAGTAGTCCTTTTCTGTTTGTACCAAAGCACACTAAACAGAATTACTTCCTGTGTTTTTACACATTGCATAAATGATAATACAAAGCAAAAACTTTTGTGAGCCACCTCCATCAACTTTCAGCTTGTGAATGCATCCACGGTGACATGTGTGTCATCTTACAGCCTGTCTAGCGTCTCTTGAAATCAGTCCAGATTGCTGAGGGCAGCAAGAAGACAGAGCAGACAGATTCTCAGTGGCAGATATGAAATCATTTGGCCTTAAACCTTCCTCCATTCCTCTTCCCTCTCTTCCTCCTGCTCCCTCACCTTCCTGCCCACGCTTCCTGCTCTATTGATGATCTTGAATATATATAAAGAAACAGTAGCAAAGAGAAAACTCTGAGAGGGAGGTCTGCATTTAACATTCCAGCTTAAAAAAAATTCTCGGCATTTTTCTAGGCATAGCTAGAGCATATCAAGTGAGCACTGAATGCTTGTTTGGTCCTATTAACAGCACCTCATGGCTCTTTCTTGCCCAAGGTTCCAAAGCTAGTCTGTGGAGCATTCAGCCCAGGCACTCAGCCTTGAGTACTTCACTACTCGCCAAGAGGAGCCTCATGGATCCCAGTGGGCCACAGTGTTAACTGAGCTCTTCATACTACAACTCCCCAGGGCTGGTGCTTTAACAAGTTGGGGATTGATTCCAGTTAAAAATAAAGTGCTGTGATGAATCCTAATAATAAATAATAATGACACAGTTGCTTGAAAATGCACAGGATGGGGAATTAGTTGAGCTTTCTCACATGCTATTTAACCACCCTTTAGTTTACAGCTTCCTCTGGGAAATTTGTTGGACTGACTCACCACTATCGGCCCTAATTCTTTAAGAATAAAAACAACTACTTCTTTCTCCTGGGGGTTTTCCTGTTTCAGCAGAGCAGGTGTGGAACTCTCATTTGCATGGCCTTCTGTATCCTGGCTCCTCCTCATTTTCTTTGAATTGCATTCCCTCCACTGCCAAATCCATATGCTAAAGGCTTAACCTCTCAGGTGATGAGATTTGGGGTTGAAGCTTTTGGAAGGTGTATTTGTTATTTGTTGCTATAACAAAACACAAGTCAAGGCAGTTTTGAAACTTGACTCAGTTTTCAGGATGCATTTCACCACGGTGAGGAGCTCACTAAGACAGGATTGTGAGACAGCTGGTTGTTCTAGCTTGGTTTCTGGGATTGCAATAAACATGGTGATCAACAGCAACGTTGGAAGGAAGGCTTTGTTTAGGTTACAGGCTATAGGTCACCGTGGAGGAATAATCCATTATGGAGAGAAGCCAAAGTAAGAGCTCAGGGTAGAAACATGGAGACAGGAACAGAAGCAAGAACACAAAGGAGACCTACTTCCTGCTTCTGCTTGGCTAGCATCCTCATACTAACCAGGACCACCAGCCCAGGGTGGCAACATCAGCTGCCCTGGGCTAGGCCCTCCTCCTGAGGGCCTATTGAGAAGATGTCTCACAGACATTCCTATAGGGAAATGATGGAGGCAATTCCTCTCACTCCAGGTGGTCAAGCTGAATACCAAGAATAGCCATCACATCACATGGGCTCACTGCAGCCACACTTAGGAAGGGTAGTGATAACCATTGACGTTCAGCTTACTTCACTTTTTATTCAGTCTGTATCCCTAGCCCATGGAATGGTACCACCCACAGTTAGATTAGGCCTTCCCACTTCAACTCACCTAATGGAGAAAATCCTTCATAGACATACCAAGAAGTTTATTTCTTCCAATTGCATCAAGATGACAAGATGAACGTCACAGAAGGTTGGTGGACTCTGGTGTGATCAGACTAAAGAGGTCCTCAAGGGAAGACTGGTTCCTCAGAAAAGACCAGAGAGCTCATTTCTTTTCTCTGTCATATAAAGGACAGAGCAAGAGGATGAGCATTTTAAAAGCCAGCAAGAGAGCCAGAAACTTGGACTTCCTAGCCCCTGGAAGTGTGAGAAAGTTTATTTCTACAGGTTAAGTCACTCTGTTGCACTATTTGGCCATAGCATCCCAAGATAAGACGTTACCAGTACAGCATTTTGACCTGAGCAATGTTTCCATCTTTCTGTAGACATCTTCCTTCCTCCTGTTTGCTTTTTCACTCATGCTTTTTTTTCCTGAGATGGTCTAGTGCATCCTTTTCAGATACTAGCAATCTTTGAGGTGAAAAAAATAGGGCTGGATGAGGTTTAAAAAAAAAGGAAACAGCCCATAGCTGTTAATGGTGGCTCACAGCTTTAATGCCAGCACTCTGGAGGTAGAGGCAAGTAGAGCTCTGTGATTTCAAAGGCAGGGCTATGTAGAGAGATTCTGCACAAAAGAAAAAAAGAAAAGAAAAGAAAAAACAAAAACTAAACAAACCAACCAACCAAAAAACAAATAGCCAAATGTAGATCATTTTTATCTTAGACCTTCCTCATATTTTTTTCCTATTTATTTTCCTATTTTCCTCATTATTTTATCTTCCTTGAACTCCTACCTACAACATGATTTATTTTCAAGACATTAAGTATGGCAAGACTAAATTTTAGGGCGGGCTGTGTTTATCCACATGTTGGCATTACCCTTTTGCTATCTCATACCAATATGCATTCTCTCTTAAACACTGGTAATTCTTAGAAGTCATTTTTGTTCCTTCTACATGGAAGAAGATGTATAACATGTTTCTCTGCTCATGCAGCCAGGACAAAGTGCTAGCTTGGGTGGATTAAAACATACTTTTATTTTCTCAGAGGTCTAGTTACTAAGAAGGCCAAGCTGGCTTAGTATCTGGTGAGGCTTTTGTTGGCAGCTTGCAGACAGCTACCTCCTCACTGTCCCCTTGTTAAGAAGGAAATCAGGGTCCCTATTAGGGTTCTTGGTTTTGTTATAAAATAATTAAGAAGAGATATAAAACAAAGTCCCAGGACAATTTTTTAGAGTTGGAAAGAAAAGCCCCAGGGTGGACAAACTGTACATCCAAGGAAGGAGAACTCAGGAGGAGAGAGAAAAGAGACATATGGCTGAGTTAAGCCTGCCAGGAGATCAGACACTGCAGACAAGTGGCCACGTGGCAGGGAGGCGGGCATAAAAGAAGAATGATGCACACTTAGAAAAGAGATAAGACGAAGAGAAGAAAAAAGGTGTACTTCTGGATGATTCAGAAGAGCAGGCAGTCTTAATGAAGCTAGTTGGTTACAACTCAGTGAACGCCTGCACAGAGTGAGCATTCTGGGAAGGAAATTACCTACCGCATCTCACTAGAGCACTGGTTCTCAGCCTGTAGGTCTCCACCTTCTTGGGGTTGCATATCACATCTTTACATTACAATTCATAGCAGTAGCAAAAGCACAGTTATGAAGTAGCAACGAACTAATTTTATGGTTGGGGTCAGCACAACATGAGGAACTGTATTAAATAGTCTCAGCATTAGGAAGGTTGAGAATCAGTGCTTAGAGAGATAAATATTCTTCCCATCTATTCTGCATGGCCTAGGTGATCTGCCTTACACACACACACACACACACACACACACTAAAAATATTAGATTATTGCCTCCCCTTATGGCCTTATTCAATTTTAATCCCTTCTCCTAAAACAGTCACACCAAGAGTTAAGATTTCAACATACAAATTTGTGGGAAGGGGACACAACCTAATTTATACAAAATGAAATTGTATTTTTTATTTTTCGTTTTTTTTTTACTTTTATCTTTTGCTGTGCTGGAGATTAAATCACAGAGTTCTTTTAATTAAACACATATTTTAGGTTAGCATATTACTAATGCCATTAAACTCTTCTTTAAGGTTAAATTAAAAATATGTTAATGATATTCAAACCTATAAAATACATCTCAACTTTACTTGATAAGTTATTCAACACCATTTAGTCAGCAAAAGTATGAATTACTGTGAAATATTTTTAAAGACAGTCCATACTGAGTGTTAGTTCCGAGTATATGTTAAAATGTAGAGTGAAGTTTAATTATATGGTATAGTAATAAAATAGACAAAATCTTCTTTTATGACTTAATGTGTAAAATTCTTACAGTTACACTTAAAATTAATTTTTATATTTGTTTTTAAACAGTATACAAGAAGCTTTAAGATCCTATTACAACCTCACTAAATATTACAATGCAGATACTCTGCCCAATGTTAAAGACACCAAGATGAATATCATTTTCACTCTGTTTTTTTTTTTTTTTTTTTTTTTTTTTTTTTTTTTTTTTTTTTTTTTTTTTTTTTTTTTTTTTTTTTTTTTTTTTTTTTTTTTTTTTTTTTTTTTTTTTTTTTTTTTTTTGTGTGTGTGTGTGTGTGTGTGTTTGTATACACCTGTTCAGGAGCACATATTGTGTGTGTGTTTGTATACATCTGTTCAGGGGCACATATTGTGTGTGTGTTTATATATACCTGTTCAGGGGCACATGTGTATTTGTGTGTGGAAGCCAGAATCAATGTCAGGGATTTTCCTCAAACATTTCCCCACCTTATTTTTGAGACAGGGTCTCTCGCTGAACTTGGATCTTGGCAATTCTGCTGAACTGGCCACCAAGCCCCAGGGAGGCTCCTGTCTGTGCCCTCCTAGTGCTGGGAGGCACTAGTACCTGCCACCATGCCTGACTTGTCATGTGTTTACAAGGGAAATTGAATCTAGATCTTCATACTTTTCTGCTAAGTACTTTATTGATCCTATACTGTGTTTTGACATCAGAAGGCACAACATGAGAATTTGATCTGAATTTTGCTTGAAAAGCTAGTGAAGCCCTTGGGGAAACTGGAAGACTTAGTTCAAGTTTAAATTCCTTAACAACTCTGTAATTTGTCTCTTGTATGTTTTGATGTTTTGCTTCTGAGGACAGAGTCTCCTGTAGTCCAGACTAACCTGGAATGTAGCCGATAATATCTTAGATATACATCAAAGTTGCTCGCCTAACTGCATTAACCCCCCCCCAAATTTGTTGCTATAAATATTGTAAATGTTACTTTAAAAAAAAAGTGTTAGATCATAGTAAATTTATGTGTAGCAATCTTATTTGCATTACCACCCTTGATATGCCATGCTTATGATTCTTATCCTGTTCATAGTTAGTGTTAACTTTTCCTCATTTTAAATTCATGTTACTTTTTTTTTGTTAAATATAAAATAAAGAAGAAAAAAAAAGTGTTAGATATTAGTTTTACACATCCAGGTTGCTTCATTTCTTTTTTTTCTAAAAATGTTTCCAACCATCCCGGCTTGCTTTTACAATCACATGAATGCCATTTCTCTTCTTTTAAAAACTATTGGCCAAATATGCACATTTTTATGAACAGACATGTTAGTGTTGTCTGGACATCACTGGCAGCAGTTTGGATTCAGGCAGACCCAAGTTCAAATCCTGACCCTGCTGCTTACTAACTACATGATTTCTGCAAATTGTCTGATTATCTTCAGTGTAAGTTCTGTTTATAAAATGGAAGCATTAAATTTATCTATGTCATAGAATTAAGAGAATCAAATATTTTAAAGCAGAACATTTCCTCAGCATATGTTTGATGTTCATTGTTAGTGTTGTGACTGTTTTATTTGGGGCTGATTCACTACAGGCTCTGCTATTTAAAATATTCATGATACTATTTATAAACACAGTAATTGTTTTTTTTTTTTAAATCAAACACTTTATTTCCACATAACAAGTGCAAAAAACTCCCAAACACTTTTAACAATACAATTAACGAAGTTATGAAGTCAGTTATATACTACTCAAAGCCCCTTGAAAAGGTCACTCAGCTTAACATTCCAAACATCTCCACACATGGTTTTTCAAAGCTACCTTTGGTTTTTGGAAAAACCAGCATGGACGTCAATACACACCGAATGCATTGAACATTTGCTTAGTTACGGTGTTCGACATTAGCTTACAGCTGGCAAGCTGGAGCGTGATTTGAAGCCACACAGACACAGTCTGCCCTAGAGCTCCAACGGAGAGGAGCAAAGGGCACGGTGGTGGCATCCCCACTGTGTGAGAGGTCAACACTAGGAGGCTGTCAAGTCACTAAGCGTCATGTTCCGAATGGTCCCGCTGAGGCTTGAGATGGGCACAGATGGTGGGGACGGTGAAGCCACAGAAGAGTTTTGAGCAACAAGATCCCAAAGATGCTCGGGGGAGGAGGGAGCAAGCTACAGCTTCCACTGTTCTCACATTATCTCAGGGTGATTGTGGAGAAGTTCAGGTAAAATGTTCAAATATTTGCTTAGATTTTTAATCTGCTGCTCTATGAGAAGAACTCTCATGTGCAACAACTTTGTAACTTTCATTATAAAAAAGAGCCTACAAATAAA